>PVKE010010419.1:0-30515 GCA_004027555.1 Craseonycteris thonglongyai | reverse complement strand
TAGAGAGTAGTCTCCATAGTTGTACGTCATCAGTTTTCTGACATTCGTTTCACGCAGGTGGATGGGGCCACACAGGGCGGGAACTGGGCTGGGGGCCTCCTGTATGGGAGGCCCGCTTCCTCCAGCCAGGGACTGAACTGGGGGGAGAGAACTGGGCTGAGGGTCTCCCGCTTGGGAAGCACACCTCATTCATCATATGGGTCCGCAGGGGCCAGGGCCCGGATTCGATCCTCAGTCCCCGGTCCCCAGGGCTGCAAAGCAAGCACTCAACCCACCGAACCGCCCCGGCTTCCCCGAAATAATATTTTTAAAGTACTGAGAGAGAATAACTGTAGGCCTTCATTTTTACCTCCTTCAACTATCCTTTAAAAACAAAAAGAAATAAAGG
Organism: Craseonycteris thonglongyai; assembly: GCA_004027555.1. Taxonomy (NCBI): domain Eukaryota; kingdom Metazoa; phylum Chordata; class Mammalia; order Chiroptera; family Craseonycteridae; genus Craseonycteris; species Craseonycteris thonglongyai. Next base: position 30,127 of record PVKE010010419.1, on the reverse strand, counting down.
CATTTTTAAACAAAAGACCAAGAGAATTTATCATTCAAGGACGCTTATGAAAAAGATTTTTACAGTATGTATTTTAGGAAATAAGAAATTGAACTCAGAGGGGAAGTTTTAAAGGCAAGAGGAATGGTAATTAAAGAAGTTGGTAAGCATCTAAGCAAAGCCAAAAATGGCATTAATTGCTCAAACACAGTAATAATGATAATGATGATGATAATAATAAAGTTTAGGAGTATAGAAGTAAGGTGAAACTATCTAAAATGCTGGACATCAATAACATGTAAGACAAGTTAAAATATTCTAAATTTCCTACATTATTGGGAATAGGGTATCAACATTAACTTTAGATTTTAGGTCCAACATGCTTGACAAAAGATTCAGGTTAACCACTAAAAGGGTAGAAATAAAATATGTAACTTCTAAATCAATAGAGGGAGAGGGAGAAATACAGAAATCTTGATTGATCCAAAATAAGACCAAAAAAAAAAACAGGGAGGGGGAGGGGCAGAAAGGTATTAAAAAACAGAGTAACTAGAAAGTACAAAAAACATGGTGGACATAAAATCCAATATATTAGGAAACACAATGAATTTAAGTAGAGTTGACTCACAAGTTAAAAGACAATTGTCAGGTTCTATGTAAAAGGAGAAAAATAAAAAATGTTGTTTAGGCTTTTTTCAAAATATATACATACAACAGCAGGATTCAAAAAAGTTTTAAAGAAAAGGATGATAAGAGGTATATCAGGCAAACACTAAAACAAAAATAAAAACAAAGCTGTAGCTCTAAGGACTGTAGCAAATTAAATGTCTTTAAGGCAACAAGATGGTCATTATATAATGATAAAAGCAACAATTATCAGGAAGATATAACAAGTACAAATTTCTATTGATCCATTGTAATGTATAATGTATAAATGTATAAAATGTACAAAATTACAAGGAACTAACTAATCATTATAGAAGAATTTAAAATACACCTCTCTGATAATTGATGGATAAATTGGCATAAAAATTGGCATCAATTTATAAGATTTGAATGACACAATAAATAAAACTGATCTAACAGACATACAGCGTTCCCTCGCCACTTCGCGCTTCATGTTTTGCGGCTTCAGTGCTTCGCGGGTTTCCCCAAAATATTCATCGAAAAATAAAAATGAAAAAATACAACCATGTCGGCAGCCACATTGCGGAAAGGAGCGTTGTTTCATGTTGATGCGCGAGAGAGAGTCTCCGAGTGAGCCTACAGCTTCTACGAGTCAAGTGAGAGCCTCTCCTCCGCCACCAACACAAGACTCTTCACCTCTCTCAGAAAGCAATGTTGATTCATGTTTATGACTGTATAAGGTTTTGTAATTAACCTTATTAATTAGCACTGACACGTTTAAGTAAATACGTATACTGTTGTAATTTTTGTCTTAAATGAGTAAAGTATGAATACCGTTTACATATTTAAAACATTCTTGTACCCGCATACACCAAAATTCCTAGGGGCAAATCCTACTTCGCGGTTTTTCAGCTTTCGCGGAAGGTTCTGGTCCCCATTAACCGCGAAAAACGAGGGATCACTATATAGAATGTATGCCCAACAATTGAAGAATGTATATTTTTTCAAACACGTAAGACATACTTACAAAAATTGACAAGGTATTAAGACAAGGTATTAAGGCAAGTCTCAACAAGTATCGCAGAATAAATATCATATAGTCAACTTTCTCTGACCAAAATCTAATGAAGTCATAAATGAATAACAAAACATAACTAAAAACAATACATGTTTAGAATTTAAAACATCTCCAATTAAATCATAGGTACCAGAAAGGAACAAATACTCAGAACAAAATTTAAAATTCTACTTAATAACACCCAGGGGATTCACTGAAGAACTGAGGGCAGTGGTTCCCAACTGAGGACATTTGGCAACGTCCGGGGACATTTTGGTTTGTCACAACTAGGGGCAGGTAATAGCATCTCGTGGCTCGAGGTCAGAGATGCTGTTATATCCTACATTACAAGGAACAGCCACCCACCAGAATGACATGACTCCAAATGTCAACAGTGTTGACGATGAGAAACTCCAACTTAGAGGGAAAGTTAGGGCCCTAAATGTTATGTTAGATGAGAAGAATGAGAACGTCATTGGTAAGGCTGAGGCAAGAGTTATAGAAAACAGCAGACGACAGAGAAAGGCAGTAGACTATTGTCGTAACAAGCTAGACCATAGTGGGGACTTGGCCTAAAGCATTGGCAACAGGAAGGAAGAGAGAAAAGGGTTTGGGGGTAAAATTAACAGGACTTGGAGAAACATGAGAAGAGAGGAGGAGAAACAGGACATGGCTCCCTTGGGGACACTCCAGGGTAGGACTAAACTACAAAATGTCACGAATTTATTAGTCAACGATGATAGCCTACTGCAGACCACCCTTGCATGGGCATCCACAGGCAACTGACCTCAGGGAATCCAGACAAAGGACCGTGACTGAAGTGTCAGGGGTCCCCAACGAGGACGTGAGGTCAAGGGCAAGCCCTGGGACACAGGAAGCCTGGAGGTCCCAGGCTCCCAAACAGACAGGTGGGAAGAGGATGTCTTTCCTGAATGATCAGCTACGAGATCACCTGAGGTGAGGGTGGGAGGAGGCTGGGACGTAGGAGTCCCCAAGTCCTCATCAAGTTCAAAGAACAGTTTCCACCTCTACCATGGTAGAGAGAACGACAGACCCACGACCACACGTACCGCAGCTTCGAGTCTGAGAGACCACATGTAAGATGTGCTTCAAACGGCATGTGCAGCTTGAGCCGAAGCGACTCAAGTCAGCGTAAACAGTTCTATTTACTGGCAAGAGGCTGAAAATAGAAAGCCGGCAGCAAGCTCTTCTGTCCTTCGCCTTGTCTCATCGATGCCTAAGTGGATACCTGTGAAAAAGCAGGTGTCAATTCTTAGTGTCAGAGCCGGGGTCGAGCGGGCGTGCTTTCTCGTCCATGTTTTAGGGGGAAATTGAAATGGCCCCAGATTCATCTTGGGCAGAAAGGCTCAGATATTTTTCTCTGTGGCTTTGGCGGTTCAGAATCAGAAGCGCCTCAGACAGGATACTGAGAGAACCTACAGGCTCACTGTTTAAAACCCTGTTGAAAGAATTAAGGGCTCTGACCCCTTTTCGGAGTCCTAAGACGCTTCTGTTTCTGGGTTGTTTTTATTTTTATTTTTCCATCGAGATAAAAGACAACCCACTTCATTGGTTTCCCATCAAGCTCTGTCTCTGAAGAACACACAGACGTGTATCCGGCTTGCCAGTGGGGGAGAGAGGCAAACCGACAGAGGGGAGCAGCCACGCAGAGAAGCCCAGACAGAAGGGACGGGTCTGCTTCTGGCGCTGCCTCTCTGGGTCGTCCATGCGGTCGGACCCTCGTTCTCTGTGAAACTTAGTCCCCCAAGTCCACGGTGGTGATGGGGGAGGGGAAAAGTGCAGAGGGGGCAGAAACAAAAGACGAGAAAGAGCCAGAGAGGATGAGAGGAAAAGAGAGGGAGCGTGGACGAGCGCGGGGCTGCTTCGCTCTGCTCTGAATCCGCAGTTTCTTGACTCCTGATCTGTGTGTGGACAAGACATGTGCGTGTCACTGAGGAGGACAGACCTGATTTTCTGGGGCGACCGATTTGGGGCCTTGGAGTTCTGAGGGTGGCGTGGAGCAGAAGGAAAATGTGCTGTGAGCTCCGGGTTCCACCGGAGTGGAGTGGAGGGAGACCCAGGACACCTTGTGTGTGTCCCTGTGAGCCTGGAGCTGGGCGGTCACCCTCCTCTAGCCCAGGGTCAGGAAGGCACAAGAAGGCAACTTGTACAGTCTGGCTGAAAGTTTTGTGGGTGGAAGGGATTGAAGTGGGATTTGCAGCTTCAAAATGTTAGCCTATTTGGACGTTTCTTTGCCCACAACGATGAGTTTACTTAGCACCCTCCCAGGAAAAACAAAGCACTGACAATGGAAAGCTTTCTCTTTGATCCTGTGACAGAATCCTGATACTTCCACCTCCCTGTAGATCCCACTACCTTATGCTTATTGAAGTTCTTTCCCAGCTGCCATCTCATCCTGTAAGGAAGTAAGAGATAGGTTGCTACTTCTTTGTATCCCTAGGACATTGGTATGCTTCCTCCTTTCTGATAATAAGATAATGATTGGATTGATCATCTCTTATTTTTGCTTTAGTTACCAGGAAGCCCAGAACCAAATTTGTAACTGAAACATTACTTATTCTATGTTTTCTTGGTTTTGGCTTTTGCTGGTAGAGCCTATTTTGTGGGGGAGAGGGGTCTGGTTTTTAAATTAAAAAAAAATTTTGGGATTACTCAGGGTCCGGCAGACGTAACGCCCTTTTAAAAGCAGTATAGTGTGCTTGAGTGTGATATTGCTATGTTACAGAATTACATGCTTAGGATTTTGTAAGCAAGGATTTGGTAGAGATTGCTGGCTCATAAAACAAAGGGGGCGCATTACTTCTGCTGGACTCTGTAGTTTTGACTTTTTATTCTCCTTTGAGTTATGGTTAGTTCATTGCACTTGTTCCACAAATATTTATTGTTCCCCAGACTCCCTTTCCGTCTTTCTTGTTGTATTTATCTCCATAGCACCAACACCATCTAATGGGCCACGTGCTTTATGTAATGATTGTTTGTTCTACACGTCCCCTGGCTTCCTAACGCTATCAGTGGAAATTAAGCTCCACAAGGGCATGGGATTTACGTTTCTCATTCCATACTGTGTTCCCATTGTGCCTGGCACATTGAAAGAGAAGTGCATGCCCATGCCAAGTTCTGTGCTAGGAGAGGGTAAGGGGGCCCATGGAGGCTCACAGGCCCCCAAACTTAGGTGGGCCACATGCTTGAGTCAATGCTCTGTGGCCACCGTCTTAGAATTCCTAATGCATTGTGGACAAAGAGCCTCCATTTCTGTTTTCCACTGGGCTCTACGAATTCTTTGACCAATCCTGAGGGCAATATGCCAATGTCATTACCTGCATGAAGGCTTTGATCTACTGGAGGGAGGATTCACATTTTTAAGAAAAGATACATGCCATAATATTTGTTTTAACATAAAAGATACATAAGTGTACACACACCCATACACAAAGCTTCTGATGCCAAGCCAATGCCTTTTCTCTAGCGTCTTTCTTGCATAAACCACACCCTTAAAGCATCATCTATGATTTCCTGTTTTCATTTCTTTAAAGTGGAGGGAGAGCTTGAAGACGCACTTGAGAAGAAATCTGACTGCGGAATTCTTCTATAGTTTCGTAACCTCCTCCCCTATCTTTTGTAATTGTCTCGCACGCTTCTAAATAAGCAGCACAAGGTGCCTCGCCTTTATCGAGTGTTTCCAAATGATTCCATTTTTATATAAGTGAATACACATCTCATTCTCTTCTATAATAGTTAACTCAATTATGTAAACCACAGTCTCATGTACAACTAGCATCAATTATTTGGGAACAATACTCTTGATAAGCAAAAACAAAACAAGAGAGAAGTGGGAAGATGCCGTCCTATGGAAGACTGGCCCACCAGCTACGAGCCTTTGGGGTGCCACAGGCAAGAATCAGGGTGCCTCCCAGACAGGTGGAAAATGGTGGTGAATCTGGGAAGTCAGTGAAGTGGAGGTCAGTTAAAAGAATTTCTACTGTCACTGGTGGTCTGAGAGCTTATAATGGAGATTCAACTAGCTCAAGGAGACCACGGAAGGCTTCCCTGAGGAAGTTATGTCTGAGATGAACTCTGAAAAATTTAAATAAGTGGAGGGTCGGGGTGGCCTAGCTCAAGGGACAGGAGTATTCCAGGCTATAGGAAGAGCATGCACAAAGGCCCTGTGGAAGCGGGGGGACATGGAACCTTCAAAGACCTGAAAGATGGTGGGTGTAGCCAGAACCTACAGGCTGGGGGTAACCCTAGGACAGGATGAGCTGGACGAGAGAAAACCCGACGGGCTGTGCTGACCATGTTGCAGATTTGACAGAAATTGCCACGCTGGACACGATGTGGGCCCTGAATCTATGTAGGACATCAAGACAGCCATGGCAGCGTAACGAATGACACACCTGAAAGAGGACTTCCAGAAATGCTTCAGAAAGTGGCCAGAACAACTGTATCAGTGTGTTCGAATCGAGGGGGAGTATTTGGATGGAGGTTAATGGCAACGTGTCTTTTACTGCAATATATATATTTTTTAATTTAAACATTTCACTGTATTATTTTTTTTAGCACACCTGGTACAGTTAGTAAGCTCTGTAGGCGAGGTTTTTGTTTTTCACAGAAACTGGCCCCAGAAGTTGCAAATACCACTCACTCCCTAGGCTTGAAAGGCTCATTCATTCAGCATCAGTGACAGCCAGAGGCTTTGTTTCCTGCTAACTGGGGGAAGGGATGGAGGGATGAAGGAGGTGGGATATAGTCAGGATAAACAAGAGAGTGGCAGTGTTGCTTCACTGATCAGATTCAGTTGTGGAAAAACTTAAGCAAATAACCTTCAGCTAAGACCTGAAGAAACAGGAAACTCAGACCTCCCATCATTTCAGAGAAGTTCCTATGGTTTTAGGACTTAGCCACCCTCAAGGTCCCCTCTTCACGTGGATGTTTTCTCTACACCACAAACACGGTGGTGCACAGCACTCAATCCTTTGTTTCCAAGGTTTGGGCACTCAACCAGAGCGCCTCTCTCCTGGGTGGATGTTAGGCAGTGGTTTAACATTTGGTTTACATTTTAAACATTACCCTTCAAAAAGATTCTGTATATGACAACAGTGGGCAGAGAGTCCTCTTTTCACCATCCCTGATAAATAACCCACATAAACTGAAGAACATTTTCTTGTATTCCTAGTTTGAACTTGAGATTTTTCCTCATGGTGTTATTATAATATTGATATAGTTATCGTATTATATGTTATAGTAAGAGATATCAATTTCATTATGTTATATAACATATAACATTTATGTATTAATATATGTTAACATGTTCGTATATATTAATATAAATTACATCTCTACTTGTTGAACCATTTTTTCATTCCTAAAATAAATCTTATTTGTCATGAGATATTATTCTTGTATTACATGGCTGGATTTGATTTGCTAATATTATATTTCGGATTTTTGTATCTAGTTTATATGTGAGGTTGACTGGTAATTTCTTTGTCAGGCTTTGTTATTAGGATTACATTAGACTTTTTAAGTGAGTTTTGTGCCTTTTCATCTTTTTTCTCTGCCCTGGAACAGCTTATATATCATAAGGGTTATCTGCAACTTTTAGGTTAAGTACAGTTCACCCATAGATGCATCTGGGTCTAATCATTAAACAAAAAAATTTTTATTTTATTTTATTGTTTGAGACAGAGAGAAGGGTGAGGGCCCTGTGCAGTCCCTATAGTTATACATCATTAGTTGTGACACAGTTTCATTCCACACAGGTGAATGTGGAGCTGCTTGGGGTGGGAACCACACTAGGGGCCTCCTGCATGGGAGGTGAGAACTTTCGCTGCCAGGACATCCTGGCAGTTACCAGTTGTGCTGCAGTTCAGCATATGGGTTTGCAGGGGCTGGGAATCAATCCCCAGACCTCATGATTGAGAGACAAGTGCTCAACCACTGACCTATCCCAGCATTGCCTTACAATATTTTAACTAGGGAAACCCAGGATGGCTCAGCTGGCGAAGCACTCGCTTTGCAGCCCTGGGATCTAAAGATTAAATCCCGGCCCCGGCCTGTGCGGACCCATATGTGGAACATCCTCCACTGAGCAAGGGAAGGTGACCTTGTTGAGGAAGGGACACTTCCACTGTTCAGCCTCTTTACCTAGGAAACAACCAGCCACTGTCAACTGCTCCCCCAGGGAAGAGACAGCATCAGGGGACTGAAGAGCAACTGCTTTGTCACTTTTGGGCTTGTTGGCCATTAGAATGCAAAGGATCCTTTTAACTTCAGGAACAAACTGACTGTGAAATGAGGTATCAACCAGAAGGGTTCTACGGAAATAGATATAAAAATGCCTCTGTCTGCTCTAAAATCTATATGATACCGATTGTTTACTTTTTTCTCTCCCTCTTCATAAAAAAAGAAATCCAGGTGGTATTCTTTGGTGGTGGTGTCATTGTTACTGCTCTTATAATGAAATGTCATGTGGGCAATGATTAGCTGTGTGCATGCCTGTTCTGCCTGGACTCATGGAAGAATTATTTTGCATCACTGATCACAAATCGACTGATTGGTGTGAGGAGAGCAAGACTTGTCTCAGAGACAGAGAAGTCAGTCGGGGCTGCTGAAGTCCAAAAAAATAGCTTTATGGGGTGAACTATCTACCTCTGTTGAGGATTTCAGTAGGTTGTCAGTATAAGAGCTGCAAGAGGTAGTGAGCAAAGTGGTGGGTTAATGGCTTGGAGGGCTTGTTGTAAGTGAAGAAAGGATTGCAACTAAATGCAAGGTGGAGGAAAGCTCCAGAAATGATCAAATGAGCAGAATGTGGGATTTGGGAACAAGGCACCAAGATGATTCAGCTCAGAGGAGAGAAGATTGAAAAGTCTTCAAGGAGATGAACTAGCCTATAGCCACTGAGGTACTGCCTCTGCTCTGGGATCTAATATTTTTTGAGATCTCGTCAGTAGACATGTAGGTAAGACATGTATGATCAGAACTGGTGCTGACTTCTTTTGGGGGGGTTCTATGTCTTTTTTTATGCTTGCTATCTATCTCTTTGTTGAAGTTCTTACTAAGTTCCTCGAGGATGCTTACAACTGTTGTTTTGAACTCTGTATCTAGTACTTGTAGGTTGTTTGCCTCCATTGAGTTTAGATCTTTTTCTGGAGTTTTCTCCTGTTCTTTCATGTGGGGTGTATTTCTTTGTTTCCTCACATTGGCTGCCTCTCTGTGTTTGCTTCTCTGTATTAGGTAGATCTGCTCTGTCTCCCAGTCTTTGCCAGGGGGGCTTATGTAGCAGGTGCCCTGCGGGGCTTGGCACAGTCTCCCTGGGTACAAAGTAATCTACGGTTGGTCATTGCCTGTGCTAAACCTGGAGCTCTGTGGGTAAGGCCCCGCTGTGAACTGAGGATGGCTGCCACTAGTTCTAAGCCTGGGGTAGCTCCACAAAGAGCCAGAACACCCTGAGGCTTTCTGCCACCTGCCAGCGCTCCTAAGGTTCAGCCACTGATAAAGCTTCAGGCAGTACGCAAACTGGGTGAGGCGAGGTCTCAGGGAGTCACTAGAGTGGGAAGTATTGTGTTCATCAAGTTAAGGCAGATTCTGGTTTGGTAGCAGGGCTGAGCCTGGAGCTACTCAGCAGAAGTCTCAGAGCTCAAGGCCAGTTGCCACCCACCTGGGGCCTGTAGATCATGAACTCCAAGAGTTTTCCAAGAAAGAGTGCAATGCAGGCGGGCCTGGCTGCTTGCCAGAAAGAGTGCCTCTGGCATTGGGAGGATTGGGTAGGATAGAGTCCCAGTGAGTCAGCAGGTGGAGCGAGTGGAGTTCATCCCACCAACCAGATTCAGCTTTGGCCGTGTGGGGCGGGCTCAACACAGGAAGGATGGCACCTGCCTGCCAGTTGCACCGGGAGGAGGATCCCACTCAGGGAAAGTGACAACTGTCCTCCTGCCCTTGCCCTGAAGTCACCCACCTTCGTCTGCTCCCCGTATGCTCCAACTGCCCCTGAGTCACCCTCTGCTGGATGCAGGGTGAGTGCCCGCGTGTGACTGTGTGTGTGTGTGGGGGGGCCCTTTAAGAGGAAGTTTGGGTTTCCCACGGCCTTTCATTCCACCTGTACGATTGGGATCCCCCTGTTTCTCATAGCTAGATGTGGGGCTCCTCTTCCGGCACCAGTGCTCTGGTCTGGGGAGCCTGGTGGGGAGCTGGGGTCCCTCACTCCTTCAGGAGGGACCTCCGTGGCAGAGACATCCCTCCTGATCCTCAGCTGCCATGTGGAGGCGTGGGGCCAGGCCGTTATGCATCTGCTCCTCTTACCAGTCTCAACGTGGTTTCTTCTTAGGCTGGCCAGACGCTCCGTTTTAGACGGGACGAGAAAACCAGGGTCCTGTCCCATTTCAAACAGAACGTCTGGTCAGCCTGGTCTCACTGGGCTACATTCAAGGGGTTGAGAGGCTGACCAGACGTCCTGATTGAAATGAGACAGCACCGCTGTTTTCTGTCCTGTTTAAAATGGTACATCCAGTTAGCCTATTTCTTCTTTATATCTTTAGTTATAAAGCTTCTGTTGAGCTAAACTTCAGATGGTTCTCCAGGTTGATTGTTCTATAGTTTAGTTGCAATTTTAATGTGTTCATGGAAAGAAGCCGGCACAAGGTTTATCTGCTCTGCCATCTCAGATTCCCTTGTCATTATTTCTTCCAATAGGTTCTCAATTTCTTGCTCACTCTCTTCTTTTTCTGTTGCCCCAATGATGTGAGTGTTGATATGTCTAAACTATCCTCATTTTTTTTTTGAATTGTTTCCTTTTTGATGTTCTCATTGGGTGTTTCCTGTTCCTTTATCTAACAAATCACTTATTCAGTCATCTGCTTTATCTAATATTCTGTTGATTCCCTGTAATATATTCTTTATTTCAATTATTGTATTTTCTTATTTCTGACTGGTTCTTTTTTGATGTTTTACTATCTCCATTTTTATGTGTGCTATCTCTTTTTTGAAGTGCTCCCTAAGATCACCGAGCATCCTCATAACCAGTGCTTGGAACTCTGCATCCAGTACCTTGCTTCTCTCCATTTTGTTTCACTCTTTTTCTGGAGCTTTGTTCTGTTCTTTCATTTGGGACACATTTCTTTGTCTCCCCATGTTGGCTGCTCCCTGTGTTTGTTTCTGTGTGTTAGGTGGGGCTGCTTTGCTTTCGGTCCTAGTAATAGTATCAGCCTTATGTAGTAGGTGTCCTGTGGGGCCCAGTAGTGCAGTCTCCCTGTCACCAGAGCCAGGTACTCCAAGTGTGTTCCTTGTGTGAGTTGTGTGTGCACTTCTGTTGTACTTGAGCTTTGGTTGCTGTTTGCACATCAATGGGAGGGATTGACCCTCAGGCTGATTGGCTGTGAGGACTGACTGTCTACAGTGAAGAAGCTGTGTGCAGGGGCTGATCCTATGGAGCAGGATTCACTTTAGGGGCACTCTGGTGCCGCCCAGTCTGTGTTTTGGGTGTGTCACCCACAGAGGCAGCTGGATGGTGTCCTAGCTCAGTCTGAACCCAGTCACAGGTGAGTTGGCCTGGGGCTTCCTGGGAGGTGTCCTGCCCTAGGCCACATTCAGTTGCAACCTGCGCCTTGCCTGGTGCCACGTGGTATGAGCCACAAGACAATCCACAGATGGGAGAGGCAGCACAACATGAGGTTGGAAATTTTAGGGCCAGATAGTGAAGGACTTTGTGGGTCACACTAAGACATTTCTGTCTTGTCCCTTAGCCAGTGTTTCTAGAGCTCTGCTCTGTGGGGCCCAAGGGTCCCTGGGAGATTCTGGTGGATCAGGCTGTTTCCAGCTGTTTCTTGTTATATTAAATGAGTTGCTGCGTATTTCATGTGGGAAAACTGTGCTGCTGCCCAAAGAAATGTCCAAAAAGCACCCCTTTCAGCCATGAGGAGCCATTATACAGTTTTAGACAAGAGAATAAAGTGACTGTAACTTTTAATGTCATTCTATATCGAGCAGGCTTAGATGGGGACCCACTGAGGGCAATGAATTGGCTTCATTTTTAAGAAAATAAAGACGATGATGTTTAGACTGCAGGAAGTACTTCCCGGGTATTTCCCAATGGTTCTATTGCCTTAACATTTCTGGATGTAGGCTTCTTAGAACTTATGATCTGGATTTCACAGCTCTGATAAATCCAAAACATGCACATTTACTCATGGATCTGACATTGATCTATGATATACTTACTTAGAACCCATTTATTCTGGCATATAATTCTTACAAGCTATAACTCAATACTTTATAAAGCACTTTCACACACATCAGCTCATTTTAACTCACTAATCCTAAATTTTGAGTATCTTCTTATTTTCTGGAAATCCAAGAAACTCTAGCCTCATTCTGTGTATTTCCCAGCCCAGTCCTAGAATCAGCTTTATTGGAGAATGGGAACAGAAATTCGGATTTGAATTCTAGGTGTGCTCATTGCTACTGGAGTCCTATTGCTGTTAGGCCCTTTTAGTGGTAGACCTCGTAGACACATGAGTACGTGTGTATACTACCCCATCTATGTATGCATATCTATGAACATTTCTATGTGTAACCATCTGAGAACATGACTGCATACTAATGTCTCCAACTGTAATCTATTCCATGAGTTTATTTTAGCCACCTCTTCTTGCTTATCTGTCATCTCCCACTCCAACAGTGAGCACTTAGCGCTCACCACCTACCAAACATTTACTTAATTGTTCATTCATAAATAGGCATGGAGAACAAAATTGTCTTTTCCACTTGTACCTTCATAGGAACCTCCTTTATCAGCTCAAGTGCAGTGGTTATGTAGTTTCTTTTGCCTTTAGTCACACACACTCCATTAATTTCCAAAGTTATTTAGGTTACATATCACCTTGTCCCTTTCGTGAAGTTGTTAACATTCATTTGTTAGTTATGTTATTTGATCCCATTTGGCATTTCCTTCTGTTATTCTCCAACCTCTTCAATACTTTTTTTTAATTTGCATACATTGAGGTTTATTTTTTGTGCTGTAACTCCTATGGGTTTTGACAAATACATTGTGTCATGTATCCACAATTACGTGTCATACAGAATAGTTCCACTGGCCTAAAACAGACAAACAACCCCATGCTGTACCTTGCCAGCCCTCTCTCCCTCCTCCAAACCCGGCAGCCACTGATATTTTTTAATCCATTGTTATAATTTTATCTTTTCAAACTGGCTTCTCTGGTTTAGTCATATGCTTTTAGGGTTCATCTATGTATTTTTGCCACTTTTTGTCCATTTCTTTTATCGCTGATTAAAATTCCATTGCATGGATGAACCCACTTGTTTAATCCACTCACCTGTTAAAAGACATTTTAGAACTTCTGTTATTTGGTGATTATAAATAAAGCTGCTATAAATATTTGTGTGCAAGTTTTTTTGTGGACATAATTTCAAATCAGTTGGGTAAATATTTAGTAGCATAAATATTTAGCTTTGTAAGAAACTGCCAAACTCTTCTCCCAAAGTGTTTATACCATTTTGCATTCCCACCAGCAATAAAAGAAAGTTCTTGTTGATTCATAATTTCACCAGCAACTTGTCTTGTCAGAGTTTTGGATTTTTTTTTTTTTAAGATTTATTTTATAGTTTTTGACAGAGAGAAGGACAGAGACAGAGAGAGACAGAGAGGAGGTGGAGGGCCCAAAGTAGTCTCCATAGTTGTACATCATCAGTTTTCTACATGTTTCATTCCACACAGGTGGGCAGGAACAGGGTGGGGCCTCTGGCATGGGAAACTCACCCAGGTGAGAACTGAACTGAGGCCCACACTCCAGTTCAGCATATGGGTCCACATGGGCCGGGGCAGGGATTCGATCTTTCTGACCCTGGGGCTGCAAAGTGAGCACTTAACCTACTGAGCCATCCTTGGCTTTCCCAGAGTTTTAGATTTTAAGCATTCAAGTAGGTGTACAGTAGTTTCTTATTCTAGTTTTAGTTTGCAATTCTCTAATGATAAATAATGTTTAGCATCTTTTAATATGCTTATTTGCTATCTATCTTTTTTAATGAGGTATACGTTCTAATATTTTGCTTGTTTTTCAATTGGGTAATTTCTTTTCTTATTGAATATTATTTTCTTATTGAATGTTCTTTGAATATTTTGAATATAAGTCCTTTATCATTTACATGTTTTGGAAATATATTCTCCAAGTCTGTAAGGGCTTGTTTTTTAATTCTGTCAATAGTGTCCTTTGCATAGCAAAAGTTTTTCATTTTAGTAAAGTTCAACTTATTAATTTTATTATAAATGATGCTTCTGGTGTTATACTGTTTAATATATGTTAAAGGATTTTCTATATAAACAAACATGTCTTCTGCAAATAGAAATAATTTTATTTCTTTTTGACCAAATGTTATGCCTTTTTTTTTTTTCTTGCTTGCTTTATCGCACTGGCTAAGACTTCTGGTACAAGTGGTGAGAGCTGTTAATTGCATCCAGCCCATTTTTAATTTCATATATATTTATTAAATATCTATTTCAATTTGGATATCATATAATTTGTATTTCTCTGCTGAGATTTTTCTGTTTATTCATTATTGACATATTTTCCTTTATAATAGTTAATATAGTTAGACTAGTGGCTTTAAAATTCTTACCTGCCAAATACATCTGTACTGTCTTGAGATGATTTCCATTAAGTGCTTTTTTTGGAATATGGGTGATATTTTATGTTTCTTTGTATGCCCAGTTCTTTTGTATTATATCTTTGACATTGTCAATGTGTGAATAGAGACTGAATTCCTGTGACTAGTGTTTATTGTTATTGGTTAGTTTTAGTGGGCAATGAACTTGCGTGGGTTCATACTCCATGTTTTGTGTCCTCTGTGGTGATTTGCACCCAAAGTCACTGATCAATTACTTTTTTTAAAGATTCATTTTATTGTTTTGAGAGAACATGAAAAGGGGGTGGGCGGGTGGGAGGGTCCAGCACAGTCTCCATAGTTGTACATCATTGGTTGTGACATGATTTCATTCCACACAGGTGGGTGTGTGGCTGTGCGAGGTGGGAACCAAACCCAGGGTCTTCTGCATGGGAGGTGAGAACCTTCGCTGCTGAGCCATCCTGGTGGTTACCAGTTGCGCCGCAGTTCAGTATATGGGGTTTGCAGGGCCCAGGGCTTAGAATCGAACCCCAGACCTCATGGATTGCTGAGCTATCCTGGCATCGACCTGGTCAATTATTTTAACCTTAGCTGTGTTCCTTGGAGCTTGCAACATGTATCTGTAGTTCAGGGACCAGCCAAAGTTTATATACATATGTTTTGGTCTCTCTTTTTGTATAATAGCTCTCTATTCCTGGATTGTCCCCTTCAGTTTCCAGATGCTTTGGATGCACCAAATGCTATTCTCTGGTACTTCAAGCTAGTTCAACTATAGGTTTTTAATCCTAGTTTTAGCTGCCCTGTGTAGGTGCTGACTGAGACCCGCCCTGAGACAAAAAATTGTAAAAATAAGAAAATCCACAGGCATCAAAAGCAAAAACAGACAAATAGGACTACATTAAAATGAAAAGATTTTGTGCATCAAAGAACACAGCAGAATGAAAAGGCAACCTGTAAAATGGGAGAAACTATTTGCAAATGATAAATTTTATAAGCAGTTCATATCCAGAATATATAAAGAATTCCTAAAACTCAAATAACTTGATTAAAAATGGGCAAAGAACTTGAATAAGCATTTCTTAAATTGGCACTTGAATAGGAATGATACCTTTTCATTTTGGGGGGGTACTAGAGTAAATGTTACTGTGCTTGTCATTTCAAATTCCCTTGTTTATTGCTGATCTATAGGAAAGCAATCAGCTGTGATATGTTACCCTTGCATCCTCATCCTTGCTATAATAGCTTATTTTTTTCATGAGTTTTTTTGTTGTGGTGGTTTTTGTTTTGGGGGGCTTTTTTCGTATGTTCTTTCAGATTTTCTCAATAAGCAATCTGTCATCTGCAAACAAAGATAGTTTTGTTTCTTCTTTCCCAATCTGCATACCTTTAATTTTATTTTCTTGTCATGTTGCTTAGGTAGGACTTTCATTATGATGTTGAAAACAGTGATGAGAAAAAACATTTCTAACTTGTCCCTGATTTTAGCAGAAAAACTTTTAGTTTTCTACCATTCTATGTGTTAGCTATAGATATTTTGTAGATGTTCTTTCTCAAATTGAGTGAGTTCTCCTCTAGTCTTAGTTTAAGAGTTTTTATTATAAATGGGTATTGGATTTTGTCAATGCTTTTAAGGCATCACTTGATATGTTTATGTGACTTTGTTCTTTAGCCTGCTGATGTGATAGATTACATAATTTAATTTTGAATGTTGAACCAGCTTTGTATACCTAAGATAAATCTCATTTGGTCATGGGGTATAATTCTTTTTATACATTGTTGAATTCAATTTGCTAATATTTTTTGAGAATTTTACATTTATGTATATAATACATGTAGTATACAGGTCTGCAGTTTTCTTTTTTCTACCATGTTTTTGGTTTTTGGTATTAGGATAATGCTGGCCTCATGGAATAAGTTAGGAAGTATTATCTC
Source organism: Craseonycteris thonglongyai (assembly GCA_004027555.1). Taxonomy (NCBI): domain Eukaryota; kingdom Metazoa; phylum Chordata; class Mammalia; order Chiroptera; family Craseonycteridae; genus Craseonycteris; species Craseonycteris thonglongyai. Next base: position 13,878 of record PVKE010010419.1, on the reverse strand, counting down.
TTCTATCTTCTCAAAGAGATGGTAGCAAATTGGTATGAATTCTTCCTTAAATGTTTGGGAGAATTTACCAATGACCCAAAATCTAAGACTGGTGGCTTTGTTTTTGGAAGATTATTAGTTCTTGAGTCAAGTTTTTTAATACATATAGGTCTATTCAGATTGTCTATTTCTTCTTGTGTGAATTTTGGCAGAGTGTGTGTTTTAAGAAATTGGCACATTTTATCTATGTTACCACATTGATGGACGTAGATTTGTTCATGATATTCCTTTATTATCTTCTTAATATTTGTAAGTTCTATAGTGTTGTCCCCTCTTCCATTTCTGATATTTAAATTTTGAGTCTCTCTCTCTCTCTCTCTCTCTCTCTCTCTCTCTTTCTCCTGATTTAGCCTGGATAAAAAGATAAATTTTATTGATCTTTTACAGAATCAACTTTTGGTTTTGTTGATTTTCTAGATTTCCTGTTCCAATTTCATTGATTTCTGCTCTACTTCTTATTATCCCTTTTTCTGTTTTATTGGATTTAATTCGCTTTTTTTTCCTAGGTTCCTAAAGTCAAAGCTTAGATTATTGATGTTAAATCTTTTGTTTTCTTTCTAAGACATACATTCACTGCTATAAATTTCTCACATGCAAATCTTATTTTCATTTTTATTTAGTTCAAACATTTTTTTTTTAATGTCCCTTGAGATTTCTTCTTTGATCTCTGTATTGTATAGAAATGTGATGTTTGCTCTCCAAGTATTTGGGTATTTTCCACCTACCTTGTTATTGATTTCTAGTTTAATTTCATGGTGATCTGAGAGCAAACATTACATGGTTTCTATTCTTTTATATTTGTTAAGATGTGTTTTATGGCCCAGAATGTGGTCTATCTTAGTGAACGTTCCATGTGAGCTTGAGAAGAATATGTATTCTGCTACTGTCAGATGAAGCAGACAATAGATATCAGTCATGTGCAAGTGATTGATGGTGTTGATTTTCTGTCTGCTGGGTTAGTTCATTGCGGATAGAGGGGTCTTTAAATTTTTTCAACTCTAATAGTGAATTTTTGTATTTCTCCTTGAGGTTCCATTCAATCTTTGCCTCACATAGTTTGACATTCTGTTAAATGCATTCTCATTAAGGGTTGTTATGTCATCTTAGAGAATTGACCTCTTTGTCATTAATTTCCCTGATAACTTTTCTTGTTGTGAAGTCTACTCTGTCTAAAATTAGTATAGCTACTCTCGCTTTTTTTTTTGGTTGGTGTTAACATGATGTACCCTTCTTCATCCCTTTACTTTTAATCTGTATGTGTCCTTATATTCAAAGTAGTTTTCTTATAGATGATATATGGCTGGATATTTTTTTTTTTTACACTCTGACAATCTTTGTCTTTTAATTGGTATATTTAGACCATTGATGTTTAAAATGATTATTGATCGAGTTGGATTAATATTGACCATATATGTTACTCTTTTTTATTCATTGCCTTTGTTTCTATTTTATCTTCTTCTCTCTCTTTTTTTTTTAATTGTGGTACATAACATGAAATCTACCCTCTTAATAAATGTGTAAGTATACAGTAGTGTTAACTACATGCACATTATTTTACAGCTGATCTCTGGAACTTCTTCATCTTGCATAATTGAAAGTATATACCCACTGAACAGCAACTCCCTATTTCTTTACCCCCACCCCGGTCCCCCAGTTCCTGGCAACCACTGTTCTTGTTCTATTTTCTGCTTCTATGGGTTTAACACCTTTAGACACCTCATATAAGTAGGCTCAAATAGTATTTGTCTTTCTGAGACTATTTCACTAAGTATAATGTCTCAACGTTCATTTGTGCTTAGCCTGTGACAGGATTTTCTTCTTTTATGAGGCTGACTAATATTACATTGTATGTCTACACCACATTTTCTTTATACATTCATCGGTTGGTGATGTTTAGGTTGTCTCCACCTCTTGCCCATTGTGAATAATGCAATGAACATGGGAATGTAAATATCCCTGCAAGACTCTGCTCTCAATTCTTTAGAATAAATACAAAGAATTAGGATTTCTGGATAATACAGTAGTTCTAATTTTTATTTATTTTTATTTTTTATTTTTAGAAGTGGGGGGACTCCATTCTGTTTTCAATAGCATTTATAGCATTTTACAGTATGACCAACATTATAAAAGGGTTCTAATTCCTTCACATCCTCTGTCACTCTTGTTTTCTTCTATTTATAGTTGTCATCCTAATGGATATGAGGTAATATCTCATTGTGGTTTTCATGTGCCTTTCTCTGATGATTAGTCACGGCAAGCATCTTTTCATATGTCTATTGCTATTTATATGCCTTCTTTGGAGACATACCTATTTAATTTTTTTGCCTATTTTAAAATCAAATTACTTGTGTTTGTTCCTACTGTGTTATGAGTTATTTTTTTTTTATTTACTTGGATATTAATACCTCATCATAGCACATGATTTGCAGATATTTTCTCTCATTTTACAGATTACCTTTTTAAGTCTGTTGATTAGTCCCTTTGCTGTGAGGCTTTCTTTTTATTGTGCCTGTTGCCCATGCTTCTGGTGTTACGTCTAGTGCCTCTGTGGTTTTCATTGAGCATTTTGATTATTCCATTTTCTCTCCTTTCTTAGCATATCAGACCCACTTCTTTTTTTTTTTAACTTGTTTAGTGGTTGCCCTAGAGTTTGCAATATCCATTTACAATTTACCCAAGTCCACTTTCAGATAACACTAGAGTGATTCAAGTGTAGTATTATACAAGTACATCATGACAAAATATCCTCATTCCTCCCTCTCATTGCTTGTATCATTCCTCTCATTTCACTTAGATATAAGCATGTGTGTGTGTTATGTGTGCATATATATATATCATGTGCACACATAATCTAATAGAATGTTGCTACTATTTTGAACAAAGTGTTATCGTTTAGATAAATTAAGAAAAATAAGTCTTTATTTATTTTTATTTTTTTACTTATTCCTTCTTTAAAGCTCTTCCTTTTTTTATTCACATCCAATTGTCTTCCTGACCTATATAATTTTTCTTCTCTCTGAAGAACTTCTTTTAATATTTCTTCTAAGGCAGGTTTATAGGAAATTAATTCCCCTAATGTTTGTCTGAGAAAATGCTTAATTATCCTTCACTTCCAAAGGATAATTTCACAGGATACCAAATTCTAGGCTGATGGATTTTTTCCCTCTCAACATGATAGGTTTTACTCCACTCTCTTCTTGCTTGCATGGTTTTTGAGAAGTAGGATGTAATTCTTATCTTTGTTTCTTAATTGATAAGGTGTTTTTCTCCTCCTGTAGCTTCTTTCAAGAGTTTTTTTTTTATATTTGGTATTTGGCAGTTTGACTATAATAGGCCTACGTGTAGTCTTTGTGGCATTTAGATTACTTGCTATTCTCTAAATTTCCTGGATCTGCGGTTCAGTGTTTGACATCAATTGGGAAAATTCTCAGTCATTATTATTTCAAATATTCCTCTGTTCTTTTCTCTCTTCCTTCTCCTTCTGATATTCCTATTATACACACATCACACCTTTTGTAATTGTCTCACCGTTGTTGGATATTCTGTGTGTGTGTGTGTGTGTGTGTGTGTGTGTGTGTGTGTGTGTGTTTCCATTTTGGAAGTTTCTATTGAGTTGTCCTTTAAGCTCAAAAATTCTTTCCCCAGTTGTGTCCACTGTACTAATGAGTCCACTAAAGGCATTATTCATTTCTGTACAGTGTTGTTGGTTTTTTTTAATCTCTTGTTTTTCCTTTTGAGTCTTTCTTTGAAGTTCCATCTCTCTGCTTACATTGCTGATTGACTTTATCCAACAGAACTCTTAGAATATTAATCACAGTTGTTCTAAATTCTTACTCTGATCATTCTTACATCCCCGGCACATCTGAGTCTGGTCCTGAGTTGCTTGCATTGTCTCTTCAAACTTTTTTTTTTTTTAAGTTTAGTATGCCTTGTAAGTTTTTCTTGCTGCTGAACACGATACCCTGAGTATTAATAAAAGAAACTGCAGTACCCAGGTCATTCATAATACTCATGTACCTATTTTTTACAGATGAGAAAGCTGAAGCTCAGAGAGGTTAAGTTATGGATCCCAAATCACACAGCTCAGAATTGGTTCATCAGTCCCATACATGTGCTTAGAGAAGCCACCAGAGCCCTTCCTTCTGATGGGACTTGTGGGCACCCAAGTCCTCTAGCCAGAGGCTAGCCAGTATTGGGATCTGCCGAAGTTGGGGAACCCGGAGCTTAATTGAGGAGGTAACCCAGTTGGTTGGTTGGTGGTGGCACCGAAAAGAACAGAACCCAACATTCCAAGTCCCCACCCAGATGCCCTGCAGAACTCCCAGAGCTGGTGGATGGGTTTTGATGGGGATAATTAATCTCTCTACAAATACACCCACGGCTCGCCTTTCTTCCTGAGCAATTCAGCTTTCAAACGAGCCTAGCCGGGTACATTAGCCCAAAGCACCCACCCCCACCCCGCCTTTTCTCTTTATCGGGAAAGCAATTTGCTTCTTTCTGATTGAGAATGAGATCTGGCAAGTAAGTGCTTGTTCTCCTTGCTTCCCTTGTTCCCCCCACCCCCTCACCACCCTTCAGTTAAAAAACACACACACGTCGTGGGGGGAGGGAGGGGGAATAAGAACACAGGGTCCATGCTAAGCGAAGCGATTTGCATAAGCTGCGCTGGGCTCTTGGTGCCGGGGCTGAGCTAACCTATGACAACATGCCTTTGTCTCGGCTGCGTGCCAGCAGCCTTTCCATCGGGGCTGACAAGACAACTGAGGTCTACATTCTGTACTAATTAATGACCTTCAGGGAGAAGACCACCAATTGCAGCGCAGCACACTTCGCTTGTTCACGGGGACCGGGGGGGCCTTGTTGGACATGGCCCAGGCTTTCTCTCTGGAGGGGGGCAGGTGGTGAAGCAGGCCCGGAGGGGTGTGGGCCGCATGGGCGGGAGGTGTGCAGTGCACACACTGGGAGGGCGACCTCCAAGCTGCAGTAACAGGAACCCCTCCCCACGTAGCAGGACCTGGTGGTGAGTCCTGGCATCCGCGAGGGGCATGAGGAGCTCTGGGAAACGGCCTCCTGCTGACCCTGAGGGTAGCGGGCAGAGCTCTTGTCATGATGGAAGGCCCTGTCTGCAAACATCGGGGCCACCTTACCCAGGGGCACCCCAGGGGGTAGCAGCCTGATGGCCACGCCCACGGCATCATCTTCTGGTATAGAGATCACAGAAGGGTTTAGAAAAGGCTCTCCTCCCCCAGGATTCCCCCCGGGGTCATTTTTCTTTGCTACTAGAGGGTGGAGGGTGTGATGAGGGGACAGTCTTAATGACCACTGGGAGTGGGGAGAAGAACCATCCAGAATCTCACCCCCAGCCCAGCGGCTCCTGTGCAGACCGCGGTACTTGAGACCTCTAGTCGCCCATCTTTCTGTCCAGGATGGAGGCCGCCAACTACAGCACATTAGGATCCTAAGAGCTCCCAATGCACATCCCTTTGAAGCGTGAGAGATGCAAGGAGAACAACGGCAGGTCCCCTCCAGAGAAACCTGGAGTAGAAAGATGGGGCGCCCTTCTGCTCGCCCCTAGCCCCCACAGGCCCCCCAACCAGCCCCAGATCACCAGCCCAGGCCTTCATTAAGGGAGCACAATGTGTCCCCACGGTCGCCTGCCAGCCGGATGTCCTGTGTGACAGCAGATGCAAAGAGAATGAGCAGGCGGCTGAAAGAGCCAGCAACAAAAAGAGCACATTGTCCCGGTTCTGAAAGGGCCGCCTGAGTGGGGGACATATGCATCTGAAAAAGCTACCCCCGTGGGTCTCCCCCCGCTTGGCCCCATCCCACCCTCACCCAAACCTTCAACTGATGTCGCACAATGATGTCGCACAATGATGTCCCCAAGCCAGGCCGGGCCAGACCAGCTCCAGTCAGGAGGGTGGGTGTAGAGACAAAGGTCCCCAAAGTTTGCTGCAGGAGACTCTCCACCCTTGTGCCCTGTGTGTCATGGAGCCTTAGAGGACAAGAGCTGGGCGTGTCTGTAGAGATCACCTGGCCCCACCCCCGCACATGACGATGACAAAGCCACATGCCCTGTGCCGCAGCGGACAGTAGAGGCAGCGGCTGCCGGAGCACCCAGGCCTCCCCGCCCCTGGTAGGCATGCTTTCGATGCCATGGTGCCCCCTCCTGAGGCTGAGGGGAAGGCTGACCAGATGTTTCCAGGACAGGAAGCCACGGCACTGTTCCCTTTCAAACAGTGCATGGCATCAGCTGACTGACACCTTGCACTGAGCCCAGTGAGACTCGGCTGACCGTCTGTCCCATTTGAAATAGGACAGGACGGTTGTCATTCGTCCCGTTCAAAACGGGACATCAATCAGTCTCACGGTGATGGCCTCTCCAAAGGGGATAGAGATTCTCGCGGAACCTCGCCTCTGCCGCGCTGCCAGGCTCCCGAGCCAGAACTCGACTTGGGAAGGGATTGTCTCATACCCGTAAGAATCCCAGGGCTGGGTTGCATTTGTGAGACGGAGGAGGCCCCCAGAAATGGGGGAAGCAAAAGCCGTTGTGTGAGGCGACTTCGTGGTGTTGCAAAAGGAAAAGGACGTGGGTTTCTAAGTCCAAGGCTAAGACTCCAAGTGTCCTGGGTTGTCTTTGGTGAACTTGGACCCTCGTGAGCCCCCCAGAAGCCTGAACCTGAATCTTGGAAAATCAGGGCCAATGCCAAGGGCAATGTCAGTACTGTCCTCCACGTCACTTCTGATGCTCATACCGCCATCAGCAAGGTCTGGGACTCTCCTTGAGGGCTACTTAGAGATCCAATGCCACCCCGTGAGTGACAGCTCTCGGTAGAGATCAGAGCACTGGGCAAATTAGGTATCATCTTGAATGCAAGAAAGCTGGGGGGCGGGGCAGCTATCCCGGCCCCAGGGCCACATTCTTGTGTGGGATATTCTAAGCAGTGATGGCTTCTCGAGTTAGACTTTTTGGAGGAGCAGAGGAGGGTTTGATGGGAGTCAAGGGTCTTTTAAAAATCCATTGTAAATTTGATAATGTCTCCTTGTAACCATGCCACGAAACAAGCTCTCCTAGCCAGGGAGGTGTCCAAGGGTTCATTCACCCTTCAGCCCTGTCTCCAGAGAATTTCCTGACATGAGAAAGTACCCCCAATACCTGGGGCCACTTCCTCTTTCCTCCTCAGCCCCTCCCCAGGTGGACTGAAGTGGACCCCACAGATTCAGACTCCGTGCCCCGGAGAAATGAGCTCAGCGGCTGGATGCGAGCAGATGTGGGGACGTCTGTGTGGTCTCTCACAACAGCTGTTAAGAATTCTTTCCCCTGGAAGTTTCCATTCTGCACACGGGTGGGGAGGGCCCGCCGGCAGAAAGAATGTCGGCTCTCCACCCTGTTTTGGAACTGTTTTTTGTTTCTTTGAGATCTCAGTGTTTTGGAGATGTGGTCCGTGCTGGAAGATGTCATAAATGCGTTTGTTTTGTTCCAGATGGGTGACACCAGGCTCTCCGACTTGGGTTCTACACACTGCGTTGCCATGCCAACACACACACGCGCACACACGCACATATTCCAAACCGTGTTCAGCGCTGGGGAAGAAACAAGAGGCCTCAGAGAAAGAATTTTTTCTGTCAAAAGAATTTCCCGTCGTGAAGTTGGTAACAGATTCCTGAGTCAGCGCGAGGCCTGGTAAATGTCACACTGCCCAGAGCCCGGGAGACGTTCCCTTCGGTCCCAGCTGGTCAAAAGAGGTTTTGTGGCCAAGATGTGATTTGATAGACTTGGGTAGAAAGGCGAGGGCTGCAAGTCCTAAACAGGATGTGAGGGTGCACAGGAGGTTGGGGTGAGCGGGGTCCTCCCCCCATACCCCCCACGCATCCTGCATCATCCAGAAATCTCCTTAAGGATTCCTGGAGCTCGGAAGGAAGATCGATGAAGAAGCCAACTGGTCCATCCCCACCTCCAAACACGCCCATGACCAAATCGGCCTCTCCCATTGGCAAAGCATATGCAAGGAAAAAAAAAAAAAATCCCCAAATCTCTGCTAGGTTGTTCCAGAGTTTTACGACCATAATTGTCAACCCCTCTTTTCTCCTATTGGCTTTTAATCCCTTTGGCAGCCTGGTCTTCCCAACCTGAAAATAAGTCTTAAACGTATGGAGTGCGTGACCCCAAAGACGTGCTGCTCAAGGCAAACACGTGTGCCGGGCTAGCTGCGGGGCTCCACACACTCCGAGGTAAATCGGGAATTTCTTGCTTCCGCGATGCTCACAGCATAGCCAGCACATGAACCGTCTATCACACCGTGTGCGCAGAAAAGATTCACAGGAGAGGTTTACTACTACCTTGCTTCGCAGTTGGAGGGCAGTCAGGGAGGCTTTGCGGGGCCATTACCGGTGTGCTGGGCTTTGAAGGATACATTGGGGGTGCCAGGCAGACTAGGGAGGAACTGGTATTCCAGGCACAGGGATCAGAAGGTGTGAATGCATAAGGGATAGACTCCCCTTTTATTTCCTCCAGGATCTTACTCTCAAAGTCAATTAGCATTCGCTGAAAGAATAATAAATAAGAGGATTGAACGTGTAAATAGCTAGCACGTTACAGAATTGTCCAAGGGACGTGAACATCTTAGAGGTACAAGCACCCAGCAGATTTTTCTTCATCAGGCAGTGCCCCAGACAGTGTCTGGGACTGACATGGTGAGTGTGAACGTCCCTAGCAGCAGGTCTAGCATGCTGAGGGCACTCGATCTTGAACTTCCTCAACGACCACCCTGAGGAGAGGGAGTCCAGTGTGAGGTTATGAAGCTTTCGCTAACGCCGCGAAAACTGGAATAATAACAAGCGGAGGGTATGTGGGGGGTGATGTTGTGAAAATGAGGCATGTTTGTCTATTGTGTGGCCCTTGGTCTGTTCCATCACCCAAGTTCATCCCCCACCCCACTCCCATTGGGCTGAGACAGCAACACAAGACAGCACCATGACTGTCACAGCCACAGTGCCACCGGAAAACTTACCACGACCCAGACTTAGCAGTCCCTTCCTATAGTTTCCTTTTTTATTATTGTTTGAGAGAAGGTGAGAAAATGAGGGAGAACAGGGGGAGGGCCCAGAGCAGTCTCCATAGTTGCACATCATTAGTTGTGACGTGGTTTCATTCCACACAGGTGGATGTGGGGCCTCGCGGGATGGGAACTAAACTGGGGGCCTCCCTCAGGGGAGACAAGAACCTTCACCCCCAAGCCATCCTGGTGGTTCCCAGTTGCGCTGCAGTTCAGCACATGGGTTTGCACAGGCAGGGGCTGGGCATGGAACCCCGGATCTCACCGTTGCGAAGCAAACACTCAACCCCTGAGCTATTCTGGTGCCCCCTTGACTTTTTCCTAATCTCGGGACAGAGTAGTGGTGTTGGTGGTGGGCAGAGAGGTGATCCTGGCAGGTGGCAGAGAAAAATGACATGAAAGCAAGGATGGCGTGGTTTTCCACATTGTTTGATGGTTTGAAAGGGGTTCTGAGCAGGTCCATTTCCTATGTAGCTTTTTCTCTTTCTGGGGGGATTATAAGCTCCCTTTTAGCTCCCCCAAACCCTCGATGGAACCTCATTTGGTAGATGGGACACGGAGGCCCAGACACAGAAGTTCACGTACCACTCAGGGGATGCTGCACTCAAGGAGGCCAGGCCAGGCCAGGCATTCCTATTGTATAATCTGACCCATAGCCACACGGCTCACGTCAGCAGCCCAGGGCCAGGCCAGAACGGCAGCCACGTGGCGGGTCCTGTTCCCACGCGGAGACGTCCACCATCCATCTGGACATCCTTCCACCCTGAGTTTGAATGCCGTCTCAGAAGACGTCTTAGGTTAGTGCTCCGGTACTTCTTACTCTGACTTGACCCACATGATAAAACCCTTTTGATAGAAACAACCAAAGTGCTTTTTTCGATAGCTGACTGGATAAAGAAGTTGTGGGACATTTACACAATGGAATAGTACTCAGCAATAAGAAAAGATGAAATACAGCCATTTGTGACAACATGGACGAACCTTGAAACCATCTTATTAAGCAAAATAAATCAGGTTGAAAGAATCAAGAAACATATGACCTCACTTATAGGTGGAATATAAAACGAAAAGTGACAAAGCAACAAAAACTCATGGACACCGTCAATAGTTTGGTGGTGACCTGAGGGGGAGGGGGGAGGGGGAAAGGGGGAGTAGGGAAGGGGCATCAAATATATGGTGATGAAGAGAAAGCTGATTGGGTGATGAGCACATAATGCAACACATAGACAATGTAATGTAGAATTGTACACCTGTAACCTATGTAATTGTTATCAAGCAACATTACCCCAATAAATGTAACAATTAAAAGACAAATAAGTACTAGACAAAAACAAAAAAGCCCTTTTGACACACATTCCCTATGCCAGCCATTACCCATGTGGAGGCCTTTATGGGATCTTGAATTTCCTCCTAAATCTGTAACCACCATCCTCTCTCCAGGGAGAATCGGGTATGTTCTCCCTATGAGGCAGTTGTGTGAACAAGTTGTTTTTTCCCTCTTCCATGGGACCAGGGCAAGAGGAGTAAAAATCCGAGCAGCAGCCTTGCATTAGGTGAAATAAACACACTTCAATTGTGTGCCTGACCCTCTTGAACATAAGATATAACTTCCCCTAAACTGCTGCTCAGGACTGGGCAGGAGGTGCAATGTGAATGGCAGGCCAGAGCTTTGAGCAGTGCACAACCTGCACAACTGTCCTCTGAACTCCTCATCCCTCCCTTAAGCAGCTCATAGTCGAGTTGGGAAGATGATCAGCTGAACAAGCAGCCATAACTGCATCTCAGCAGCACCATCACTGAGGCGCATCCAAAAAACACAGACGAGGAGGAAGCCCGTCTCTACCAACGTGGGAGCTGAGCAAGCCTGCCCAGCACAAGAGCATCGAACAAGCAATAGGAGTTCCTCAGGCAGAGCAGGAAGGAGGAGGCATTCCGGGCAGAGGTGCTGCACCGTGGGAAGGGGTAAGTGCATGGTGGGCACCATGACAAGGGAGTACCCAAAACCCCCAGAATTCATTTATAAAAATTGTGCTGTTAATTCTATATGTTTAAACATTAGTCACCTTGCAAACACTCCCCACTGGAAGCCATACGCGTATCAAGACACCTTCTCTACAGCTTGAAGCAGGTTTTGAACTTGTGCATTTTGATGCCTTTTAGGGCTTCTGCCACTTTTGTGTGTCACCTCTTTCATATCAGCACAGTGCTTCCCTTTGAGGGCTTTTTTCATCCGGGAAAACAAAAGTAAAGTCACTTAAGGTGAGATCAGGTGACTAGGGAGGGTGGGGCATGGGGGTCATGCCGTTTGGGTCAAAAACTGCTGAGCACGCAGCTCGGTGTGGGCAGGGGCGTTGTCATACAGGGTGTTTCTGTCAATCACCCATCATGAAATGGGCAAACGCATTTCAAAGAGTCTTTGAAAAAATTCTCTGAAGCCACATGCAGCCTCTCACGACCACACCAGCTGGTCCACGGATGCAGATGAGCTCCTAGAACCCTCACCTAGCGGGGGAAGCCTGTGCTACAAGGGCCCGCCCTCCAGAAGATCATTCTGGGGTCTCGGGTTCCCCCTGGTATGGGGGAGAGGAGGTGTGGGCCCGTGGCAGTCGGCCAGGGTGCCTGCAGTCCATGAGACCCCCTTCTAAGATCGCGCCTGCCTGCCACTCAGGGCCGTCTGGGAAGGGACGTTCGGTCCTCAGACACCAGCATGCCCAATGCAGAGACGAGATGGAGAAATCTGCTTTTTTATTTTCTAGGCCAAAACCCCAAGCCTCAGTCCCACAGTACATCAGTGTGTAGAAGTGAGAGTCCCCATTGACAGCCTGTCTGCACCGGCGGGCTGTCCCCGGAGGCTCCAGGCTCTGTTTGTGCAGACAGCGTGAACGCCTGTCAAGCCGTGGTCACGTGGCTCCTGCGTGGGCCTCCGGGGAGACCCACGCCAGAGAAGGGGCCAGGCATGTGGGGCTCTTAGCCCACTGTGGTGGTCTGTGCACTCTAGAGACCACAGAGTCTCCAAGATGTTCTAGCTCAATCTCAAGATGCATGTCATGACCACCCCCAGGGGGAGAAGACAGAAGGGAGAGCGGATTTTCAGGGACCATCCCTTTCTCAAGAAAAAAAACACTCCAGGGAGAAATAAATCCATCCCTAACCACACAAGTTCCCAGGCATTGCCACGGAGGGGCGTGTCTAGCATCTCTGACTGGGCCAGGCCTGTCCAACCCGCGGCCCGTGGGCCACATGCAACCCGGGACAGCTTTGAACACGGCCCAACACAAATTCCTAAACTTTCTTAAAACACAATGAGATATTTTTGCAACCTTTTTTTCTTTTTAGCTCATCAGCTATCGTTGTTATGCGTGTATGTTCTGTGTGGCCTAAGACAATCTTCTTCCAATGTGGCCCAGGGAAGCCACAAGATTGGACACCCCTGGGCTAGGGTTTTCTTTTCTCCTGCAGCCAGGAGGGAAAATGCAGCAAGAATTAGTCGCCTCTGTGGGAATGCTGGGATAGCTCAGCAGTTAAGCACTTGCATTGCAATTGCAAGGTCTGGGTTCGGTTTCCAGCCTCAGCCCGTGCAACCCTTGTGCTGAACTGCAGCACAACTGGTAACTGCCGGGATGGCTCAGCGGTGAAGGTTCTCACCTCTCATGCAGGAGGCCCTCAGTTCGGTTTTCACCCTGCACGGCCCCACACCCACCTGTGTAGAATGAAACCATGTCACAACTGATAATGCACAACTATGGAAACTGCTCTGGGCCCTCCCCCTTCTCTCTCTCTCTCTCTCTCTCTCTCCCTCTCACCTTCTCTCAAACAATAAAATAAAATAATAATAATAAAGAATTAGTCATCTCAAGCCACAGAGCAAATGCCAATTGACCTTCAGGGCCAGCCTGTTGGGTCTAAACCAGATTTGGGGTACGTCATGTCCCTGCCCCAAAAGCTTCGATCACTGTCCCGCCAGCAAGTAGGATCCAAAGATCTCTGTGTGGCTTATTTAGATCCATCACTAACTCACTTCTTACCCCAGGTCGTCCGCCACGCTACTGGACTGTTGTTGCTCCCCACGGGCTGCTCGCCATTCCCTGAGGCCCCCATGTCCCCCCACTGTGCCTCCAGCCAGTAAAGCTCTGGCCCCTCTGGTCTTTTGAAAATGCAGCGAGCGCCAGAACTCACGCACACACTGCCCCTTCTAGTGACCGAGCATGAGCCATGGTCCCTTGTCTTCTTCCTTCACGTGACTGCACTGTGCGGTTGTACCTTATTTTTTTGATGTAGTTTTCATTCTTTGGTGACAGCTGACAGACAATGTTATATGAGTTTCAGGTGTGCAGCATACTGGTCAGGCATTTATGTAACTTGCGGAGCCATCCCCCAATAAGTCTAGTACCCACCTGACACCACACGTCGCTGTGAGCATACAGTGTTAGGACTGTGTGCCCTCTGCTGTCCCTTAGACTTCCAGGACAGATTTTATAACCACCAATTTGTACTTCCGAATCCCTCTTATCGTTTTCACTCAACCCTGTCCCATCTGGCAACCATCAATTTGTTCTCTGGATCTATGAGTTTGTTTCTGTTTTGTTTCTAACATAAAATTCAATTTATAAAATAAAAATATGGGCAGTTGTATATTTTTTATGGATGCCAGAGTGCTTAAGGGCAGGAACCAATGTCCCATAGTGCCTTGTATGAGTGTTTCATGTTCAGTTATCATGTGCTTGCTGGAAGAAAGGAAGGGGGGAGGAGGGAGGAGGGAGGAGGGAGGGAGGGAGGGGGAGGA
>PVKE010010418.1:0-42535 GCA_004027555.1 Craseonycteris thonglongyai | reverse complement strand
ATCTTTGTCAGGATATACACCTAATTATGATTCCTTGGTTAGAGACATGCAAACTCAGTCTTCCCATTAATGTTAAGGCAACAAAGTAAATTCTAAATCTGTCTTTATCTGTAGCTACTTTGAATTAATAAATATTGTTAAGAATTATCCATGTTCTTTTAATTCCCCTGGACGTGAGTTTTTTGGCCCTTTAAATAATTATTGTTGTTGTTTTTTACGTAGGTAGATAAGCCGTATATCTATATTTCAGTACGAGGTGTACTCAGTGAGCTATTGATAGATTAGCAAAAAGTAAGTCATATTATTCTTTCATGATAAATTTTCCTGGCCCCAAAAAAACCTCGAAAGTGAAATATTGAAATCAAATTATCAGCCATACTGTGCATTTTTATAACAACTTTTTCATATTTACGAACAAATAGTACAACAACTTATACATTGCAGTTGATAAAAAATTAAACTGCATTTTAAGTTAGTAAAAATCTATCTTGAAAAAGTGTCGGAAAATCGAATTTTTTAGGTACCGCATGTACGAATGCTGCTATCAAAAGTTGAATCTGGAAATTTATTTTCTTCATGAGCCTATATCTCGAAAACTTAATAAGTGATTTAAAAAATAAAAAATAGTTATGAACATATATTTTACTTATCTACCCATACCTCGCTGGAATGCACCTTATACTGAAACACAGTGTATAAACATAGTATGCATTTCACACCCCTTCTTCCCCCTTAGACTACGCCTATGACAACAAGTCAATCGCGACACACTTTTAAGATAAAAAGTAGATCTTATATACAGAAAAGTTGGCCACCCCTGCTCTACTGCATCACTTGCACCATTGTATGCCAGCCAGTCTGACTGGAAACTAACAGGCTCATGGTTGCTTAGACCAAATTTGGGGTGAACATATTTCCAAATGTAGAAATCCGCAATGTAGTAGATAGACTGTCAACAACATCATGACACTCGATGCATATTCCATACATCTCAGTCTCACCCAAAACACCTTCTCTGCTCTTCCCTGATGCGATCTAGCCTTTTCGATCACATGCTATCATAATCTATGTCATGTCTTCTCCCTCCACTCAGAAATACAAGTCCTTTAGCTCAGAACTTGTATCAGAAATGTTTTTTTCTTTATCGTAAGCATCTAGTTACGTATGCCTCAATAAATTAAACAAAAGAGTTTTGGACCTTAACGTTACCTGACAATATAATTTCATTGCTTTTCTAACTATGCTATGCTATGCTTTCCATATTAACTTACGGTGATTTTTTTCTTATGTTTAATGCCAATTTTCAGTCATAGAGTACTTGAGGATGACAGTCTTCTCTAGTAATTTGTAAGAGTTTATCACTGGTGTCACTATGTATTATCTGATTATGCACTAAAGTCATCGAACTGCCAGTGAGGGTTTAGATGCACAGAATGTCATAGAGACAGACATGGATTCAAAATCTCTGTGATGTGCAAACAGCATGGCTCCACAGTGTCCTCATCTGCAAAGTCTGAATGAGAATGCCCATCTCTTGAATTGGCTGTGGGGAAAAAAATAAGAGGAATGTAAAAAGCATTGCACACAGTTCTTACTCAAAGCATGGTGGTTTTAAGCATCTTTCTGAATTTCAGAATCAATGAAGTAATTTTCAAAATCATGGAACTTGATAATAACTTGGATTGAATGCAATAAAAAGTATCATGGAGCATGTTTTATTCTAATATATGGGTTCTGGCAAGAAAGGGGTGCTTGGGGTAAGTATATTTCTAACTATCTAGTGATGACATCAAAAAGCAAAATGATGTTCTCTCATAGGACACAACGGGTGTCTGTGACCAAGAGTGAGCAGAGGCCACCTTGGAGCAAGCGCTGCCAACCTGCGCCCTGCGGGCCATGTGAGGCCCAGAACCATTTTGAATGCGGCCCAACACAAGTTTGTAAAATTTCTTAAAACATTTTGAGAGATTTTTGAGACCTTTTTTCTTTTTTATAGCTCACCAGCTCTCATTAGTGTTAGGGTATTTTATGTGTGACCCAAGACAATTCTTCTTCTTTCAGTGTGGCCCAGAGAAGCCAGAAGCTGAGACACCCCGGCTGGAGTGTCTGTGTCTATACTCCAATGCATCAGGGAGCCATGATAGCGTTTTACACCCACAACATCACCACCCTCTTAAATGCATGCTCCAGCTTCCTGTGAACACACCCCAGAGACATGAGGAGAGTACGTGCCATTTTTATCGTGTCCAGGAGGCCACAAATTCCAAGAGAGGTGACTATTGCTACCAGGCAGGAAAATTCCTGACAAAAGCTACAAGTCTCAGCCACCGAGTCATCAGTCAGCTCCCTGGGGCAACTGCCTAATGGCAACAAACTATGGAACAGAGAAGATGTCCAGAACAAGGCTTATTGATCTTGAAGTGCTAGCTATACTTTCTACGCTTTTACTCTTCCTACCCTGATCTGCTCTGTGTGGGATTATGATAGCAACTATGGATATGAAGTAGCAGACGGTCTCTACTCTGTAACTTGCTGTTGCTTACAGGCATGACTGTCTTTCCAAAATGCCCTCCCCGGGGCTCATACAGGAATCTTTGCAATATCCTTCACTCTCTCCTCCTTGTGAGAGCTTTGTGATATGTCATCTTGGTAAGCTGAGCTCCAGTCTCTGCCTTCCCTTTCTAGTATGCTTGTGGTTTAGATGAGCTACGAGGGAGATCTCTCATAAGAGTTGGGCATAGGAGAAAGGCAGCAGCCAATTTGTAGCATACACATACCTTCTCCCCAGTATTCAATCAAACCCTGTTCTAGGTGCTGCTACAAATAGATTTTTCACATGTAATTGAAGTCCTTAATGTCTGTGTTTACCAAAGGGGAGATAATCTTGGTGGGCCTGGCTCCGGTGGTTTTCCTGGAGGTGAAGTTCAAGATCCTAGACATACCCTTAAATGATCTGTGCTGGCTGAGTCCTTCCCACCACTCCACGGTCCCTTCATCCCACACTGCACTTTTTCTTTCAGGCTACCCAGTGGCCTGAAATATTCTCCCAACGTTCCCTACATGATAGGCAGAATAATAGTCCCCCAAAGATATCACATCCTAATTCCTGTAGATTCTGAGTATGTCATGTTATATGGCAAAGTGCAATTAAGCCTGCTGACGGCATTAAGGTTGCTAACCATCTGATCTTTAGGTTGGATGCTTAACCTACATTATCTGGGTGGGCCCAGTATTATTTCAGGTGTCTTTATTAGTGAAAGAGGAAAGCAGGCAGGTCAGAGTCGGGGTTTAAGAGTGATTTGAAGGTGATATGATGTTGGTCTTAAAGATGGAGAAAGAAGGCATAATCAAAGAAACAAAGGTTTTCCCTTGACGCATGAAAAGTCAAGAAAACAGATCATCTCACTGAAAGAACACAACTTGGCTCCTATCTCGATTTTAGCCTGGCGAGACCCATTGTGTACTTCTGACTTCCAAAATTGTTTAATAAATGTGTACATTTTAAGTCACCAAGTTTGTAGTAATCTATTAAAACAGCAAAGGGAATTTAAGGTCCCCACCATTAGGAATTCACACAGCAGTAAAAATTCAAAACTAAGAAAAGTGCTATCAAATTTTAATTTTACAAATAAAAATAATTGCCATCTACTATTCCCCTGATTTCATTAATGAAAGAAATTTTTAACTTTTTATTTAAAAAAAAATCAAACTTACAAAAGACTTACAAGAATAGTACTAAGAAACCAATTTAGGGGGTAGCCGGGATGGCTCAGCAGGTTAAGTGCACACTTTTCAGCCCTGGAGACTGAGGATCAAATCCCAGCTTCAGCCCATGGAGACCCATATGCTGAAGTGGGGTGTGCTTCCCATGCAGGAGGCCCCCACTTCAGTTATCGCTCCCCTTCCATTTGCCCCTGGCTCGAGGGGTCGTGCCTTCCATGCGGGAGGCCCCCAGCCCAGTTCCTGCCCTGCGCGGCCCCCACCCACCTGTGTGTAACAAAACCATGTCAAAAATTGATGATGTACAACTATGGAGACTGCTCTGGGCCCTCCCCCTTCGCTGTCTCTCTCTCTCTCTCTCTCTCTCTCTCTCTCTCTCTCTCTCTCTCTCTCTCTCTCTCTCTCTCTCTCTTTCTCTCTCCCTGTCTCTGTGAAAAACAATAAAAGAAATCTTTTTTAAAAAAAAGAATCCTACTTACGCTTTATCCAGACTCTCCAGTTTTTCATATTTTGCCATATTTGTTTATCATTCTGCTCTTCTGTCTCCTTCTTTCTCAACATTAGTCTCTCTATACACCACACACAAATGCAAATAGTTACTGAAGAGGGAATATTTTAACACAAAAATAAGTAGGAGAAACAAAATCTCAGAATAAAGTAAAATCTCTTATATTTAATAATTTCATAATATAGTCCTTACATTTTCCTTATTTTATCTTGAAAAATTTCATTATGGAACAACACTGGTTCATAGATCATTATGTGAAAATCACTGTAAACTCTTGCTTATACTATAACTTTACACTAATTTTAAATGCCTCATTTTCAGAGAAGCTTTATACCCCCACACTAGTTAATTTTCCAATTTTGTGTTTCTCTGGAAACCTAACCTGCTTCGTGTCTCCCATAACATTTACATACTGCCCACCATTCCTTCTAGACAATAAGTTCTTAGAGGACAGGAACTATAGTCTCATCTACCATTTCATCTGCTTAGGACGAAATCCGGCATAGAACACATGTTCTTCAAAGGTATTTCTTGGTCATGTTAAAGAATTCAAAAGAAAACCAATGCACTATAAAATATAAAGTTCATTTAAAAAGTATTATTGTTGGGGAGGCCGGGATGGCTCAGTGGGTTAAGCGCTCACCTTGCAGCGCCAGGGACCGAGGATCGAATCCCGGCCCTGGCCCGTGTGGACCCATATGCTGAACTGGGGAGTGCCCCCAGTTCAGTTCTCACCAGGGTGAGACCCCAGCCCAGTTCCTGCCCTGTGCAGCCTCTCCCACCTGTGGAGTGAAACTATGTGGAAAAACCAACGATGTGCAACTGTGGAGACTGTTCTGGGCTCTCCCCCTTCTCTCTGTCTCTGTCTCTGTATCTCTCTCTCTATGAAAAACAATAAAAATAAATCTTTAAGAAGTATTATTGTATAAATTTCAAATACAAAAACCAAACTCAAAGGCAACATACAAATAAACCTTTTATGAACATTTATGTACAAGTTTTAGTAGGGGCACTTAGTTTCTTTTCTCTTGTGTAAATACTGAGCAGTGGAATGACTGTATTATAAAGGCAAGTGCATGTTTAACTTTTTAAGAAACTGCCAAACAGTTTTCACAGTGATTGCATGTAGCATTTTAAATTTCCACCAGCAATATATAGTAGTTTTAGATACTCCTCATTCTAGTCAACACTTAATATGGTCAGTTATTTGTTTTTGGCTTTTGCTTTTTTTTTTTTCATTCTAGCCATTTTAACAAATGTATAGTAATATCTCATTATGGTTTTAATTTATATCACCCTCATGACAAATTATAATTAGCGTGCTTGCTTCCCATTCATATATCTTCTTTGGTGAAATGTTTATTCCAAACTTTTGCAAATTTTTTATTTAATATTTTAATTTAATTTACTTTATTATTGATTTCTGAGAGCTCTCCACACATTCTGGATACAGGACCTTATCGGATGTGTGCTTTGTAAAGATTTTCTCCCAGCCTGTGGGCTGGGGCTGGGACGAGAGTTGATCACAAAAATGAATACTTTGGAGCTGATAGAACTGTTATATCTAGTGGTGGTGGTCTGTGACTGCATGCATTCGTGAAAGCTCAGGGATCTGTTTACCTAAAAAGCTGGGTTTTATGGTGTACTAAGTATATCATGAAAAATACTATCTTTGCAGCTACAAAAAAAATATAAACCACAGGACTGGGGTCAAGGGGAGATGGCAGAGAAGGAAGCACCAGCAATCTGTCTACTGACCTAAACAACAATTATACTGCAGAGTCGGTCTGATGTAACTATTTTGGAACTCTGGAGTCTATCGAAGGTTTGCGACTTCCAGGGAAAGTCTTGCATGATAAATTGTGGTCTATTTCAGCCCTTAGCTTTGCAACAGCTACCCATCCCTGTACCCGCAGCCTATGGCAAGTAGCCAGGCATGTGGTTCTGAAGCAGTTTACACACATCTTGCTGGAGTCAGAGTGGACAAAGAAAGACCTTGTCTTCCAAATATCAGGGATCTGTGTCTGATTGCTGATTAGTGCTTCTGACCACAGAGGTGAAGAAAAAGAGAAGGGTGGCCACCGTTGCAAGCCCGTCCACCTCCTGAAGTGACTTCCAGGGCATTTAAATGGCCAACCTCTTCTGTCCCTTCTTTTTTTTTATATTCCCCATTTAGGAGCCAGACACTAAAGAAAAGAACATTTAAAAGCAACTCCGTATATAGAGGAAATTAGGAAGGCATAGGTTTGGAGAAGACCTGAGATTACACCTCAGACTGATCCTCAAAAAATAGATTACCCTATGATGACTTTTTTTAAGGCAAGACAATCAAAAGAGCACATTCTAGGGAAAAGGAATAGTCTGATTTCCAGGGGTATCAAATTATTAAATTCATATATTCAGTTTTCAATGAAAGAAAAATACAATGTGTGCAAAGGAACAGGAAATTAAAACCATCCAAGGGAGAAAAAACAACCAACAGAAACTGTTCCTGAACATGACCTGTTGGTGGATCTAGTAGACAAAGGCTTCAAAGCAACTATTAAAAGTTTTTCAAAACTAAACAGGGTATGAAAAAAGTTAAGAAAAAAATGTATGAACAAAATGAAAATATCAACAAAGATAAAGAGATAAGAAATCTAGAAAGAAACCAAAGAAAAATTCTAAATCTGAAAAGTACAATAACTGAAGTGAAAAATTTACTAGAGGGGTTCCAAGGAAAATTTGGACAGGCAGAAGAATAAATTAGTTAACTTGGTGATAGAGCAATGGAAATCATCAAGTCTGTGATATAGGAAGAAAAAATATTTAAGAAAAGTGAACAGAGACTAAAGAACCTGTGGGACACCATTAAATATACCAACATATGCATTGTGGAAGGCCCAGAAAAGACGAAAGAAAGAAGCAAAGAGAATATTTAAAGAAATAATAGCTTAAACTATTCAAAATATATCATCATATTCAAAATATGATGAAAGGTTGAATATAAACATCAAAGAAGCTCAATATATTCCAAATAGAATGAACTGAAAGAGACACACAACAAGACACATTATAATCAAACTGTCTAAAGACAAAGACAAAAAAAAGAAAAATCTCAAGAGTAGTAGTAGAGAGAAGCAACTCATCACATCTAAAGGCCCCTCAAGAGTTATCAGTAGCCTTTTTTTTTTAATCAGAAAATTTAGAGTCCAGAAGGCACTTCGATAATGGATAGAACAACCAGACAGAAGATAAATAAAATAGAAGGCTTGAACAACACAATAAACCAACTCGATCTAATGGACATAGAAAGAATACTCTACAATGGAATATACATTCTTCTCAATTGCACATCGGACATTTTCCAAGAACTCAAAATCTCTTGATAGAAATGTAAGATGTCACAACTACTCTAGGAAATAATATGGCAATTCTTCAAATAAAAATAGAGTTACTTTATGATCTAGCAATTCCACTCTGGGTATACACCCAAAAGCATTGCAAGCAGAGTCTCAAATAGATATTTGTACACCTATGTTCATGAAAGCATCCTACACAATAGCTAAAATATGGAAGCAACTCAAGTAGCCATCAATGGATTAGTGGATATGTAAATAAAATGTAGTATATGCATGTAATGGAATATTATTTAGCCATGAAGAGGGAGAACATATGCTACAACATGAATGAACCATGAAGACATTATCCTAAGTGAAATAGGCCAGTTACAAAAAGATAAATACTCAATGTTTCCACTATTCTGAGATATCTACAGTGGTCAGATTTATGAGACAGAACATGGAATGATGGTTGCCATGGTTTGGTAGAAGAAGGGATAGAGAATTATTCTTTTAGTGAGTATTAAGTTTCAATTTTGCAACATGAAATGAGTTCTGAAGATGTATGATGGTAAGGGCTGAAGATGTATGATGGTAACGGTTGCATGACAGTATGAATGTACTTAATACCATTGAACCATATACTTAAAAATGGTTAAGATGGCACATTATGTATTATGGGTATTTTACCATTGTGAAAAAAAATTAAATAAACAAAACTTTATGAACCAATAGTAAAGCTCACTATCAAAAAGTGCCTTTCCTTCTAAATCTAATTCTATCTGCTTTTGTTTTCTAGCCCAAGGTAACCAGTAGCCAAAATCACAAGGACATATCTACCATATCACAACATAATTGACTTCATTAAATGTGCTCGCTTCGGCAGCACATATACTAAAATTTACTTCATTACAAAGGTTTCCACAAAGCTACCATTGGAAACATGGGCGTCTGGAAGAGAATATAACAGCTTGTCCCTTCATAGAGTTTACTAGTTTAACTTCCTGAGTCATCTCTGACTTTGCATAACTAATTTCTAAACCACCAGAGACCTATGTACATTCTCCCATCAAGTGTCCTTCCACCCTGTGTATAACAAGATGAAGTTAAAAGAAAATGTCGGTGAACATGCTAACTTTGGAAAATCTCAAACACATGAACAGGCTTTAGAAGACCATATGCGCATCTTCTTAGTACTTAGAATGATTATTCTAAGGTCCCTCTGAAAAAATAAAATGGAAGGTGGTTCCACCAAAGATGAATTTATGGTGGAAAAAAATTTTACTCCTTTGTTTTCTTATCCTAGGTTTTCTTCCCCTCCAAAATAAATATATGGAGATGAATATAAAAATGTAAAGGTACAGGCATACGTTCAATGTTTATAAACCAGAAATGTTACAGTTCCATGAATGAAGAATATTTTTACAGTATTTCAGATTTGGTAGGATATCTGGTATGGGTGTTATTTAGGGCAATAGATGCGAACAGATAAATTCTGCTATTAGTTCCCTTACTCAGCTACCATATGGAAATCTTTTCCTTTTTTCTTTTACTCTATTCATTATTGACTTGGGAGAAACAAAATCCAATTAAAAATGACTTTGAGAACTGCTTTCACCCAACTCATGGCTTGCCTAACATTACAATCTGTTTTTAGTTCACAGGCTCGGTGCCTGACCTCAGCTTCCTTAAATAGCTTTCCATGCATTGGCTTGAATCTGGTATAGAAATTAGAGCTTTGCCGAAGTAAGGATCTGGAAGGCTTGATACTGTGATGATGTCAATTCACTCCAAATTGGTCTGTGCAAATCCAATAAAAATCCCAGCAGGTTTGCTATACAATGACAAGCTGATTCTGAAACTCACGTGTAAAGAAAAAGCAACTTGACTAGCCAAAGCAATTTTGAAAACAAAGTTGGAAGCTTCACTACACAATTTCAAGACTTAACGTTAAGCCACAATTATCAAGAGAGTATAGTAACAGCATGGACCACTGATGGAGTCTAGAATCAATGATATCCCAGTCATAAGCAACATTCTAAAAGTCCAGATCTTTGTTTTTAAATCTGTTTTTTCTATAAAACCAGCTTGTCCAACCTGTGGCCCGGGGGCTTCATGCGGCCCAGTATGGCTTTGAATGTGGCCCAAAACAAATTCGTAAAGTTTCTTAAAACATGAGATTTTTTTGTGACCATTTTTTTTTCTTTAGCTCATCAGCTATTGTCAGTGTTAGTAGTGTGTTTTATGTGGCCCAAGACAATTCTTCTTCTTCTAATGTGGCCCAGGGAAGCCAAAAGTTTGGACATCCCTGCTGTAAAAGAAACCAGAATTCTTTGTAGAGAGAGTTGAGTCCAAAAGTGGGGCAGGGGTCCTGGAGCATCTTGTGATACCAGAAAGTAAGGAGGTGCTCAGAAAAGGAGTGGAGTGTGTCACAAGGCCACAGGAGCCAACGTGAAAGAGCTCCCAAAGTCCAAAACTGAGACCAGTTGAACAAAATAAGTAATGAGAGATTGGATTATAATGAATGGAATACAGTAAGCATCCCTGAGTCTGTATTGGTGTAAATAATTGAGTCAGCAAATAAACAAGAAAAGACAACTCTTTTATTTAATAAATATAGACATGATGATGGAACTAGCAATGCTCCACAGTAAAAATTGCTGCAGGCAATGTTTACTAGTGAATGCTAAAACTAATAGGCAACACTTTGAGGAGAAACACAGTATTTACCTAGACTCACATGACCTCCCCCAAGCTATTAATTAGTTGCAAAAGGAAAAAATAGTAACTTAAAAATGGAAAGAGCCAGCAGATACCATCTTAGCCATCAAGGTCAGCATCACCAGTGAGCACACATCAGCCCCCCCTGGTCCAGTACACAAAGAAGGAGCTCATCAGCTCTGCGTGCTCCTGCCAGAAACACACATATTTAATCTAATCATGAGAAAATATTAGATACACACAAATTGGGAGACATTTCAAAAGTGTTAAGGTTCTAGAAGACAAAGAGAGAGAGAGAAAGATGAACTGTTACAGATTGGGAGAAAATATGGAGACATAAAAAGTACATGTAATGTGGAATCGGGTTGGGTCATGGGCCAGAAAAGAACTCTAGTAAGAATACTGGTGGAATCTAATGAAGTCTATAGTTTAGCTTTTTCACTAAAGAAAAAGGATACTGGCTCTTTAATAAAATTCCCCTACTTACAATTATGCAGACTAAAAAGGTAGCCCCATGATGGGCCACTGTGACTATTAACAGTGTCTAAGAATCAAGAATTATTAAGGATGTGTGAACAGATGCTAATAAATTACTGCTTCAGAAGATGTTGCTAATACACAACTCAACCCCAGGAGACAGCACATAATGAAAATAATTTCACTCTTCATAATCTATTGATCTCCTCTCTAAAGCTGTTGCTCTCTTTCCTCTTCCCATCTGTCTTTCTTTGTTCCCCTTCCCTCACCTCCACTCATCCTTCTGCATTATGTGAATACATAGTAGAGAACTAAAGTATGTTTTGAAGTAACTGATACTTTTATAGCTTCTCTAGTTAAGCTTTTAAAGTTTCTCTCTTTCAAAATAAAAGCCAAAGCTATATGAAGGTGATTGTTCTTCCATGTAAACCTTAAATTGATATAGCATGTGTGAGGTTACTGGCTCTTGATAGAAAATGTTTTTCTAGCTCTGGCAGAAAGCTTAGAAGTTCATTCAGAATGATGTTGTCAGAATGTATTTTCATGAGATACCTTGAAATAGACCAAAAAAAGCTCACACAAAGATTTTACTTTAACATTATACATCAATCCAGTTTTCACCTTTTTATTCATAATCCGGCTACAGTTGAACACAATATATGGATGACCAGCTAAAATATAGTAAGTAATTTTAAAATGCGATGGTTCTTTTTTATATAGAAAAGCATAATTGTTACTTGCAAAAGAGAGTTTATCAAATTCTGTTACATTTGCTTCTCCGTCGCCATTACTTTAGCAGAAAAACAAATTATATTGAATGCTGAGATGGTACAAATTAGGGGGCTGAGAGGTGCTGCCTCAGTTAGCTAGCCCATCAATTATACCAAAATTAACGTGAAGTGGGGCTCAAGTACTTTCAGAATCTGGCTGTCATCCTAAATGCCATCACGGGGGGGTTGCAAAATGTCATTACTTTTTTTTTTTTTCTTCTCAATTTCCTGCTGATTTCCTAAGAGAAATTACCTCTCATTTAGCTTGGAAAATTTCATCAAAAAAGATCTCAAAGATCAAGGAAGATAGGAATCTTTGTTCCCAAAGTGAAATCAAAGAGAGCATTTCTCAAATATATTTGTACTACATTTCCTAAATCTAGTCTTTCTTTCCTCTCCAATATCAGATGCAGTAAATGCCACACTGAGGAAAAGAGAATGGAGTCCTGGTGTGTGTGCATGAGCAGGCGTGTGCTGGAGGCCGGGGCTGGGGGCGTGGGGGCTGGACTGCAAGGCTATTGTTCTGAGTTAGAATAGACTGCTGATTAAAATGTCCCAGCTACCCATTTGAGAAAGCGTGAAACGTGACAGGGAAGACTCAAGATACAAAATTCTGACCCATGGCAAACAAAGACAATCCAAGTAACTAGGTAACTAAAGAATACGTTTTAAATCCTTCTGTTAGTTTCTCGGAGAAATGTAACAATTTGTGTGCATTCATAAAGCAGCAATGATGGAGCTCTGACTAAAATCACCATTGCTCAGATATTTAAAAATTCAATAGGAAGGCTGGAAAATACACTGAAGGAAATCTACAAGGACAAAATGAAATAGAGACCACAATTATGGGAGCTATGACAAGGCAAACAGGTTAAATCAAGCAGTCCTTAACAAACACTGATAGCTGCCTACACAATATCCATTCTCCATTTCCTCCTTATTAATATTTAAAGTGGACATCTGATGAGTTGCCCCTTTCCCCTTCCCCCTTTCCTCTTCCCTCCACTTTCTGACTGGACCACAGCGAGGGGACCCACAGAAGGTGCAGCCATTTGGATGCTGAGGGTGAATGGTACATGCCAAGGATGATGCCTCAGGAAAAGAGAAGGACCCTGGGTCTCTATGGCACTGTGAAATCACCATATGAGACCTAGACATCTTAGCTCTACATTTCTTATTATATCAAAATTCAAGGAATGCCAGGATGGCTCAGCAGGTTAAGCACTTGCTTTGCAGCCCCAGGGTCTGAGGATCGAATCCCAGCCCCGGCCTGTGTGAACCCATATGCTGAACTGGGGTATGGCCCCCAGTTTGGTTCTCACCAGGGCAAGCTTCCCATGTGGGAGGCTCCCAACCCAGTTCCCGTCCTGCACCATCCCCCGCCCACCTGTGTGGAATGAAACTATGTCAAAAACTGATGACATACAACTATGGAGACTGCTCTGGGCCTTCCCCCTTCTCCTTGTCTCTCTCTGTCTCTGTCTTTCTCTCTCAAAAACAATAAGATCTAGAATTTTTTCAAAACTGTATTTTTTGAATGAACTACTTCAGTCAATTTTCTGTTTACCTAGAATCAGATCATGACATTATCTAATACAATTAGGTAACATTAAAATAGTATCTTTTTAATTCATTGATAACAGTGTTATTTGTTACACTCAGATAATATTTGAAAATAATGCTATCTAATGCAACATCCAACTAATTGAAAAAAACGAGATAAGAGGGGAAGGAATGGGAAGAAAGGGAAGTGGTGAGGGAGGAGAAAATCGAGGTGAGGAATTTTCAAAGGTAAAGAAAATTCAAAAGATGAAGGAATACAGGTGTCTTACATTTAGCAAGGTCTCCCAAGTGCTGGTATAAATAATAAAAAATGTCCACACTTTATACAATAAAGATAAAGAAATCATCTTAAAAGAAATAATACAGGCAAAACATAAAATGAAAATGAAGAAAATATTTAAGCTAGAATTCTTAGCCAGGGCATTTCATAAAGCATTTTCAGACATACACAAATTCAGAAAGTTTATCTTCTATACAACCTGTCTTAGAAGCTGGATCAGGATGTACTCCAGCAGTGTAAAGCAAAGATTTTTATTGTCTTCTTTACAGTTATTTAATAACTTTAAAATTAATGCATATGTTTTGTTTTAATGTTTAACATGTCTTTAGATAAAGCAAATATTTACTCTCACATTTATGTTACATGTTTATATTTCTATACAGCCTTGTCTTAAAATTATTTTGATTTGGACTCTTAATATTATACATTATTCAATGTTTATTCAAACTTAATTTAAAAATTCAACTTGTTCCTTTCCTTAAAATGTCAGAAGTCAAATAATCTCCTTGCCCCAAGCGTCACTTAGACTTTTTTTAAATTAAGGAACCACTGAAGTGGTAATCTACCTTGTTGGGGATGCATGAATTTCTTTAAAATGTCTCAGGTCTGGTATAAGAAGTTGCTTGTAGAGATCAAATTGTATAGAACCATAGCCTTACAGAAAAAGCAGTCTTGTTCTTTTTAACTTATCTAGAATCTGGGGTGAACTATGATTTATACAAGCACTGGAACATGCCCCTTGGGTACTGACATTGAGCTACAGTGAATCATGGCAACTGTTGAGGACACTGGATTTGATGCATTTGATGAAGCATTTGATGAAGAGCGGAGGAGAGAGAGTCCATCACGTGAGCCAGTGCTAAGAAACTGACCTGAATCCAAGTTCATTCTTCATGATGCTTTTCAGTTACTGTCCCAAAGTCCCTCGAGCAAGGAAAGCCAGTGCCTTCTCCTCTGCATTTAGCCTTTTCCTCTACCCCTTACTCTCTAGGAGAGAGTATCCAAGAGTACAATTTAAGGTGGTCTCAAGAGACAAACAAAAAATTCATCCTTTTATTATTACAATTAATTCTTTTCATGCTGACCTCTCCAGTAAGACTAAGAATCAATGCATGATAAGTGTCAATAATAATCTTAAATTTTTCTTATTGTCATACTTTTCTAGTGCCTTCTTTCATTGCAAATAACATTGGACTAAAAATAATGTACAGAAATCAAAATTCTGTAATACTTTGCATGCTGAGGTGTTCCCTGCACTCGATATTCTCCCCCTAGAGAGCTGCTTGAAGTAGCTAATAATGTGAATTACAGAAGACGAGGTGGTTGGCAGGAGTGTCTTGCTCATCAAGAGATCTTTTCAATGTGCTTTCCTGAAATAGAAGTCGTTCATACTGCAGACTGCCTCATGAATATCCAGGGGCCCTGAGAGAGGATAGCTTTTCAACCAAATAATCAAAGTGTATATTCACCTTATTGATTTCAGGAAGACCACTGACAATTTAGAAATTATTATAAGGAATATAGACTTTCATTCATTTCCTCATTGGAAATGTTTCTTTTTTGGATATTATAATATCTCTGATGGTTCCTTTGTACCTTTCTTTGCTTATCTCTTTTTTTTTTTTTTTTTTTTTTTTTTTTTTTTTTTTTTTTTTTTTTTTTTTTTTTTTTTTTTTTTTTTTTTTTTTTTTTTTTTTTTTTTTTTTTTTTTTTTTTTTTTTTTTTTTTTTGCTGCTCATCTCCCAGGATTTCTAGTTCAAATTTTTTTCTTTTGCCTTTTCCTGGCTTTCTTAAACAAGTCCCAATACCATGATCCTCTTAAAAGCATACATACTATAAAAAGAGGAAGAAATGGACAGGAGGGTGCGGGAGGGGGGAGGGAGGAAAAAAATGAGGAAAGAAGGAAGAAAGACAAGACATTTTTTTATTATTTATTCATATTCACTTTACTTCACCAAATGAAACATTCCTAGCATCGTGAACCCTGATTGATCCTCATATTGGCATTTGTGAAACTAAAAACTTTGTTCTATGGAGATCAAAGGTTTGTAAGTTGATCCTTAGGCCTCTGCTCTTGATGTACATACAGTTGGTATGAGAGTTATTTCTTATACAAGGGCTATCCAGAAAGTCTCCAGCCATGTACTATGAAAAATAGAGGCATTTATGGCTGAATGTTCTCCAGACAGCTCGTATTTTGGCAACCTCAGGCACTTTTTTGTAAACTATGATCACTTTAAACTGACACTTATCCAGATAGCCTTGTGACCTCTTCGCATAACTAATAGTTTATGAACAGAAGCAGTTTGATGTGAGCTAATGCCCTTGGAAGCAAGAGGCCCTCCCTGCAGCACTGGTGTGCTGGTAAATGTTTAACAAACAACTCTCAGTTTAAAAAGCCCTAATTGTAGTGTCTGCCCATTTTCAAGTTGTAAGTAGCCAATTGGAAGATACTGCCATTACATTACTGAGCTCAGGTTTGGGGAGAGATGCATGTGGACACTGGCAGGCAAGTATGAGGCAGCTCTTATATCTTTCTGTGCTTACTGGATGAATTTACTAATCTTTCAAGTACTTGTGGATGCCGTAGTCTGGCATCTCTAGTCCCAGGTCTAATACCCTCTCTCACTGCGTCTCCAAGTGCTATCTAACCTCTCTTTCCCTGACTATCTTTGCCTATTACTTCTTAGAGAAAGCTTTGAGGGGATCTGTCATATTCCATCAAATTCCTGCCTATGCACATGCAATTTCCCATCTCTGCATCCACCATCACAGTCTTTCTTCCCACCTCTGACACATTTGGGGATATGAACCAGAATTTGGTCCTTTCTCTCTCTTGCTTTCCTCTGACTCATTCTACTCGGTCTTTCATAGCAATATTGCCTTCTGAGAGTGCAAGCTTCTCAATCAGGAGAAAACAGTCTTACTCACCTCACTTTCCCTGACAGCCCTGGGCATGTAGGAGGTGTTACTAGATGCTTGTGGTACAGAATTTGTTTTTTCTTGATGAGCATTCTACTTCTTTTTATGCAAATCTGAAAAACCTGTCCTGCCAATGTTCATACACACACATACAGAGACATACAAAGACACTCATGTACATATATATACGTGCACATGTATACACACAAATAATACACACATGCAAACACATATAAAAACATACCTATATATATACACACAGAGACATATAAACAAGCACACCCTTCTCGCGGGTTCCAGAAGAAATATTTGGCTCTTGATTCCTTATGCACAAGAACCCACTCTAACATTTTCACTGACCTTTCTGCCTTTTTGATTGCAGGTATAAACTGTCTTTGCATGAAAGTACTAGAATTTGCATAAGTGGCTCCAAATTACATATGCACTAGAATACATTGAGGCACTTAAAAAGAAAACTGCAGACACTAGGGCTGTAGCCTAGAGTTTCATTTATAATTGGTCTGGGATGAGATTCAGGCATCAAGATACTTAAAGGATCCCCAGCTGATTTTAATGTGCAGCCAGGATTGAAACCCACTGATGTGAGGGCTATTGCTTTTCCATGGAGAAAACCCCACTCATGAAATCAGAGTCTGGAGAGGTGGTTCTAAGCCAGTAGCGCATCCAAGAAGCATCCAAGGGGATTTGGAAGATTACAGATCCAAGCCACACCCTCTGCCTGAAGCAGGCTCCTTAGTTGGCACTGCTCCCTCTTCTGTCACTGCAGTGACAGAAGATGGCACTGGCAGGAGCAAAACCCCTGTGATGTGTTTGCTTGAGCTCCTCACACCCAATGGGAAGTGGAACATCCCATCCCGTGGCAAGACAGCTACTGAAGACAAAGGAAAGAGGTCCCAGAGGGGCTCTGAGCAGGGGACACTGGAGTACTGACCAGGAGACTTGGCCAAGATGGTGTCCTGCAAACGAGGCCACATGCTTCCAGGTGGGGCTACACCTCATGCTGGAGTCCAGAAATGACATCATTGTTTACAACGGAACAAAGTTTACATCTGCAGGTAGTAGACCCTCAAGAGTACCTGTTGAATCAATGAATCTAGAGAAAGTTCCTTATGGGCCTGGATCTCTAGCCTCGGGAGTGTTTATTTGAGAAACTGGAGTCCTTAAGGAATTTGTTAAAGAGAGTTCACTGATAATAATAAATAGGGCTGAGCAACAGCTCCCAGCTATGATGACTCTCAGTCCTGACATTGGACACCCTGCTGCTAGAGACAAATTAAGAGAATGTCTGCTCTGAGTGACTATGCTGCACTATACCCGTCAAGCTACTCACTGAACAGGGAGAAGAGAAAGCACTAGGTTTGCAATGTGCATCGTGTGTAGAAGAAGCACCGCTGTTGCTTCCTGACAACATGACCTTGCCCTGACCTGGTAAATGACAACTGAAATTTGTCAAGTGCATAAGCATTCACAGGTAACTCAGCAAAGTGCCCAACAGAGTTTTGAAACTTTCTTAGTGTCTCTTTAGGAGCTCAAAGAATATTCCTTCTCTCTTTGAGTAACAACACATTTTTTGTTTGTTCGTTTGTTTTTAAATGATGAGTTTTCTCTCACCTCAGAGCTATGTGTTCCAACCCCTTACCCTTGCTCCCTACCTAATGCTGACTCCTTGGCCTAAACACACAAGGAATTTCTGTTAAATGAGCTAACTGCTAGAAATACCATGGCTGCAAGCTGGCAAAATATACAGAGTAACGAGTTTCGCAATAGCAAAAGCACAGGAGTGGCCCACTGCTTTGAGCAATGCTCTGCTAAACACAGTGTTCACCCATCCTAGCTGGGGTCCCCTCTGGTCCAGGAACTAGCACATTCCATCTTCAGAACCAGCCTTTCTAACCAGCCCACACAGGGTCAAGGCAGACATTATGAGCCAGAACTTTCCATTGCTGTTCATTTCTATTCCTGGCTGATTTAGGGGAGGGGCAAAACCAGGGACAATTTGCAGTTAATTAAGCAGCCAGTGAACTGTTACTCCTTCTGGTTAGTCACTGGTGCCTTTTAATGAGGCACTTAGTTGAACATGAGCTCCATCTATGGGAGAAATCAGTTATACTGACTTTTACCCTTAACGTAGATTATAATTTACACCAGAGCAGTGGGTTTTCAGCAGGGGTCCTTTGGCCCCCCAGGGGACATTTGGCAATGCCTGGAGACATTTTTGTTGTCATAATTGGGTTGAAGGTTACAAATACCATCTAGTGGGTAGGGGGCTGGGATATAAAAGTGCTACAACTCACAACACACCACCAAGAATTTTCCCACCCTTATGACAAGGTGGAGAAATTCTGCTTTGAGAACAAAAGAAACTGAAATATATGTGTGTAGATGAGTTCCAGTCCTGCCAACCCAGGCAAAAAAAATTATTTTTGATTTAAATCTTTTCATACTTTCCCACCACTACTTTAAACTTCTCATCTGCCTACCTTTTCTATTGAAATTTCTATAGAGATTTAACAAACTCTTTCACCCTAAGGTGTTAATGATTTCATATATTAATTTGCATTTGAGCTATTTGATGAATAAAACTAGAGGACAAGGACAATACTTAAGGCAAAGAAATGACTTGTAGGTACTGGTCCCTAAACGGAATTGATACTTTGGGTTCAAATGTTCTTATAGCTTTCCAACATGTCTGTCAACCCTTGTAGATGGTTAAATAAATAAAACTATGTAACCTGGTACTCAAATCCTTGTAGTGAACATAATAGTTGCAAAAGTTCTTCACAGTATAAACACAATACTGTGAAAACTTTCAGCTTTCTTGACTTCTCCCCTTAACACATTGTCATTCCACAGGTCACCATTCAGTGCCCTGGGCAACAGTTCCCTAAGTGGGGCTGTGGAGGACCAAAGACTAAAAGTCAGCTGCTGAGAGATTTTCTAGAGCAGATTTTTACAAACATTTAGCCTTGGGCCAGGCTTTTCTGTCCTTTAAGGCCCCTAATTCTGGACTGTGAACAAAATGTTAAAGGCTCATGGTCCAGGATTGTCACAGCTCCTGTGTTCTCAGGGACCAAGCCCTGACCCATGGAGGGGAATCTTTGTCCCCGCTACAGAGCCTACAGGTACCCTACTCCAGGGAACCCCGCTGTAGCCACACCACCTCCAAGCAAAGCAAAGGATCAGCCCACTTGTCCGAACAGATTAGGGTCTCTCATCATCTATACCAGGGGTGGCCAGTCTTTTGGCTTCCCTGAGCCACATTGGAAGAAAAATTATCTTGGGCCATACATAAATATACTGACACTAACGACAGCTGATGAGCTAAATACAAAATCGCACAAAAATATCTCGTAATGTTTTAAGAAAGTTTATGAATTTGTGTTAGGCCTCATTCAAAGCTGTTTTGGGCTTGCCTGCAGTCCGCAGGCTGCAGGTCAGACAAGATGGATCAATAAGGCTTTGTGTCTCTTCTCCCCTTACTAATGACCAAGCCTTAAACTCATGAACCAATAAGCACCTCCATGTGTGCAGCACCGAGCCATGGGAACGCGGAGGTGAACAAAAGAGCCTCCACGCCTGAGACGTCCCAGCAAGTGTGTTGTACCTGTATTCCCTGACTCCAGTTCATTTTTCCATGTGGTATGGCATCCGGCTCTGGCTATTGCAGTTAAAGGAAAACAGGCATTCTTAAAAATTATCTGCTCCTCTGTCCTGTCATTAGCAACAGCAGGCCCTGAGAGTCCCTAGGAAATTGCCTGGACTTTCTACACAATATCTAGATGTCCACACTATGACCATACGAGGCAGAGTACATAGTGAGAAGTATTAGAGTATCCTCAAATTCACATTAAATGAGTAATGATTTAATAACTTTCTTCTTCAAATGCCAACAGCAAGAAATTGTACAGTTTTATGGGAATCCTTGATTTATTGGTACTATAGATTGCTTCGGCACAGCCAGTTTGCCTCATAATTTGTGGGAAAGAAGTAAAATAAAAAAGAATGTGAAAGGAAAAAAATGAGTTGAGAAAAATTGGCAGCAGGGCTTGTACAATATTGATTGTGACTGAGAAGAGAACATCCCTGCCAAATCTAGGGCACATTTATTCATCATGCACACTAATAAGACTAGTGTCCCCCAAGCTGTCTGACGTATGAGCATGGCTTTTAAGTCAACTGGGTCTGATGAATAGTGAATGTTAAAGCGATATCCTCAGTAATTATAAATGTAAGAATAAGAAAAATAATAATGCAATGCCTGCATCATTGGGTTGGGTTGTTCTCTTCCCAACCAGGACTTGATGAGATGGTTGGAGTGTGTGATGATAGAAGACAATGAATATGAATGTATATAAATAAAATAAAATATTGAAACATTTTATCATCTTACATGTTGACAAGGACAAGAATTTTCCAGAATCTCGAAACACTCATTCTATGGCCTTAACATTGTAACCAAAGATTAAGAACAAGACAGTCACCTGGCACTGCATCTATTCCTAAGAGATCAGTTTATAGCAGTTTAATCAAGGATTATGGGGTTTGAAAAAGATGACAAGTCTGAGTTATATACTCATAGTTCTGTGTAACAATATTATTTGTTAGTCAAATGCTGCAGAGTTTTAGTTTGCTGGCAAAAATAATTCACTTCTTTTTGCTATACAGGAAAATTGTTTTAATAAATATTAATACTGTGTCTAGATAGGGTTTACATTACCAAGAATATGTAATTGCTTTTGTTACTAATAAATCAAGGTTAACAGTTAGACAGTTGGGGCAATTGCTTAGATTTCTCATGTTCCACTTGAAAAAGTGAAGTTCCATTAAATTATAACCCATTTGTTATGAGTGTATAAAGCACTACAATCTCAGTGGCATGTTCTATGTACTTCAAACATAAAAGGCCAGATTTACTACTCAGCCTTTTTAAAGAGAAGCATGGATGATCAAGTTTCTAAGAAGTGCTGGGTTTCGCAATCATTTCTGCAAAACTTTGGGGCTATAAGAAGCCAAAGATCATCTGACCAACCAACACAAGTTCAAGGTAGCCACGACGAGCCAGAACTCTCTATTGCTGTCCATCTCCTGCTGGCCAAATGCCAACGCCATTTCTTAATTACCTTTACTCTAGTATACTCACTAAGTGTTTATTTCATTAACGGTTTTAAGACTTCCTAAAGGTTCATTTACTTTGGGGGCAGATTTAACTATTAATATTAAAAAACAACGTTTGTTTTTTATATTGAGCTCTAATGTTGACAATAATTCAACAATGGTCCTAGACTGTACCCTAGAGCTGCATTAAATGTGTATGTGTGTTTGTGTGTGTGTGTGTGTGTGTGTGTGTGAGAGAGAGAGAGAGAGAGAGAGAGAGAAAGAGAGGGAGAGTGAATACTTGCTTCCTCAGACAACCCTTGTAGCCAGCGGTCATTGTCCATCCCACTATTCCTGACCTTGAGAGTTTTTTCAATGAGCTAAATGATGCCATGTCTTCATATAACTTACAATTAAATCTCCTCTGTAGCTCAGGATTAACTTCGGTAATAGGTTGTTCCTTTGTTCTCAATATACTCCTCTTCATCCATATGCATCTAAAGTGTGACATCCAAGGGAAGCTGGGATGGCTCAGCAGGTTAAGCGCTCTCTTTGCAGCCCCGAGCCCAAGGATCGAATCCCAGGCCCATCCCACTCAGACCCACATGCTGAGGTGGGGTGTGCCCCCAGTTCGGTTCTTGCAGGAGCCTACGCAGGAGGCTCCTGGCCCAGTTCCTGCCCTGCGCAGCCCCACGCTCACCTGTGGAGTGAAACTATATAGTAAGCTAATGCTGTCAGCTATGGAGACTGCTCTGGGCCCTCCGCCTTCTCTCTGTCTCTCTCTCTGTCAAAAAAACAATAAAAATAAAATCCAAAGTGTGACATCCAGAAATGCAGCAATAACCACTGTCATCTGATCTACTAAAGTGCTGGGGTGTCCACTCTTTTAGTTTCTTGGGGCCACACTGGAGGAAGAATTGTCTTGGGCCACACACAAAATACACTAACACCAACAACAGCTGATGAGCTTTAAAACAAAAAAAAATCTTACAACGTTTTAAGAAAGTTTATGAATCTGTGTTGGGCCACATTGAAAGCCGTCCTGGGTGGCCTACGGCCTGTGGGCCACAGGTTGGACAAGCTTCTGACTAAAGAGAGACGTTACTTCCTCTTTCATTCCTATTTTTAATTTAACAATTTATTGGGCAGCAACTATGTGCTGAGTACTGTGCTGGGTGTTGGAAGTACAACAACGAACCAGGAGATGCAGCCACTGCCTTGGTGAGATAGCAGTAAATGAATACACACCAATAGATACACATTTCTAGGTGTGATGAGCAAAATGAAAAATTTGGGTGCTTTACATAGAAATAACAAGGAGGGACCTCATGTACATTTTGAAGTTAAGGAAAGTTTCTCTAAGTAAGAGATATTGAATCTGAGACCAGAAAAATGAATGAGATCATTGTTGCTACTGTCAATTAATAAATTTTATGGCCAAATTTGAACACAGCTATATCAATAATAGACTCATTTTTACCTTAATCATATATTATACATTTATTCATTGTTTGAAAATACTTATTGAACACCTATTATCTTAAAGTAAATAAACGTAAACATACATGAATATATGAGGGCTCTTTGAAAAGTATCCAGTCATGTAACCATTCTCGTTATATTGACTATGGCTGGATTTTTTCCAGACAGTCCTCGTATATTTCAAACATGCATACTAAGCCTATAAAAGACTTCCTTCGCCAGGGTGAGTAGACATCCTTATGTAATCCCAGCTCTCAACTTTTCAAAAAAATTTTCCTCAGACACACAGGGCAGTGGGAGATAAATCCTTCACTTTATAAGCCTTTCCAGGAATCTTGCCCAGGATGGAAATCATCCTTTTGGCTTCACCATTCATCTTGTTGCAAATTGCATTCACATTTTCACTTTTTTAAATCTTTTCACATTCATTTCTTCACTGATCTTTTCATCTTGGACCTCTAGAGCACAAAGCATTTTTGTGTAAATGACGATGTTTCCACTTGTAGGCAGAAGAATTGCAAAATGGATGGCCTCTGGTAGACTATAGAGAAATAGCTCCTTCCTCTGTGCTGTCCCCGTCCCCAACCCCCCTACCCCCACAGAAATGACGACCTGCCCACCCACACAGAGTTGGTTGTATTTCAACCCTTGATGGACACCTTTCTTCTGCCACCCTCGTGCTCTGCTCCTACCCTAGGCAGTTCTGTTCCTTTTCTTCACAATATATCAATGATCATGAAAAATGATTTGCTGTTTTCATTTGCAAGCTTTCTGTGTAGCAGACTGGAATAATGGCTTTGTCTTGACTTTCATTTTTGCCTTCTTGGAATAGGTCATCCAACCTTTCCAAGCCAGATTTTCTCATATGTAAAATAAGAATATTAATGAATGCCTACTTGCAAAGACTTTAAGTAACAATTATATGGGATAGTTCACGTAAAGAACTTAGCACAATGCCTGGAAATTTGTAAGAATCCAATCAATCATAACTATTATTACTTCTGGTCCTTGGAAGGTAACAGTCTGAGCCAAGAAAGTACAACAGCCAAAGTTTCATTTTTCATTTATTCATCCAGCTTATGTTTCAATCTCCCCATACTAATGAGCTTTCTTCATGTTTAAACTACAGAGGATGTCGGGAGGGCTCAGTGGGTTGAGCACTCATATTACAGCCCTGGGGTCCAAGGATCTAATCCTAGCCCTGGCCCGTGTGGACCCATATGCTGTACTGGGGTGCGCCTCCAGTTCGGTTCTCACTGGGGCGAGCTTCCCATGTGGGAGGCCCCCAGTTCGGTTCCTGCCCCAGTCGTGGTTCCCATGTAGGAGGCCCCCAGCTCTCAGGGGCATGCCTCCCATACGGGAGAATCCCAGCCAGTTCCTGCCCTGTGCAGCCCTATGCCCACCTGTAAAATGAAACTATGTAGAAAACTCATCTTTTCCTGTGACTAATTTATAAATTAAACTGAATCATAGACATGTATGCATAGGAAAACATATAGCATATATAGGGTAAGGTACAATCTTTGGTTTCAGTTATCCAGTGGGGAACTTGGAGCATATCCCCTCAGATAAGAGGGGCCTACTGTACTGTACAACCTCTCTTATATGTGAAATAAAAAAGAACCACACTCAAAGAGGTAGAAAATAGATTGTTGGTTGCAGAAGTGGGAGTATGGGGGAGGGGGGAAATGGATGTAGATGGTTAAAAGGTACAAACTTCCAGTTATAAGATAAATTGTTCTGAGGATATAATGTAGAACACAAGGGCTATAGTTATCAATACTGTATTGTATATTCAAAAGGTGCTAAGAGAGTAGCTATGAAAGGTTTTTGTTTTTTGTTTCTGTTTTTACAAAGACAGAGACAGAGAGGGAGAAAGGGAAGGGCCCAGAGCAGTCTCCACAGTTGTATGTCATCAGTTTTTGACATAGTTTTATTCCACACAGGGGGGTGGGGGGCACAGGGTAGGAACCAGCCATGAATTGCGGGCTGAACCAGGGGCCTCCCACATGGGAAGCTCGCCCCAGAAAGAACCAAACTGGGAGCCACACCCCAGTTCAGTATATGGGTCCACACAGGCCGGGGCCAGAATTTGATCCTCAGACCCCAGAGCTGCAAAGTGAGCACTTAACCCACTGAGTCATCCCAGCTTCCCTAGAAAGGTTTTAATCATAAGAAAAAATGGTTTAACTATGTGAGGTGATGAATGGTAACTAAATTTGATGGTAATCATTTAACAATATACACATATATTAAACCATTACTTTGTACACCTTAAACTTACACAATGATATGTGTCAACTATATTTCCGTAAAACTAGAAAAAATAATAAAATATTTGAACATAAAAAGCCCTGGCTCAGCTCACTACAACCTTCTCCCTCCTCACATGAGTGGGCTCAAGGTCACTTGGCATTTGAAGACTAGCTCAGTCCATAAAGCCAGTTTCCTTGTGTCCAGTTTTCTTTATGCACTAGAGCAAGACTGTACGGTCATGTAAACTCTTTGTTTGTGAAGTCATTATCAGAGACACAATTTGCTAAAGCCCCTCTTCAGAGTGTGGTTGATTTGACCAAGAAGGCTTTCCCACTTACTTGTTCACCACAGCTCACTGTCATGCAAAGTTTTTGAAATGCAAACCACATTCCCTCCTAATAAGGGTCCTACTGGATTCCATTATCCAGTAGTAGAGCCTGCAGAATGAAGATGTTCGTATCTAGTGTGCTTCTAGTCTTATTATAATTCTTAACAGACTTTCATCATCTGTGAGAGTGCCAAGGATCTGTATCTGAGTCTTTCACCCCTGACACAAATATTTCTGAAACACCTACTATGTACCAAGCATTGGAAAGCCAATGGGGGATAGAGGTAAAAATCAGTGATGTTGTCCATCTTGGAAAGGCTATCATCGGGTCAATGTGACGACAACGGACAGAAAAGACCCAGAAACTTGCTGGTAAGACACTCTCGAGAAGCGATAAAGCCCTAACCATGTGTCTGTTGGAATCTTAACCTCTCTGGTCTGACTTATGTAATAATACCCTCATAGTAACACAAAGAGCAATCTTGGAGGGTTTAAGGGATCTACCTAAAGGCAAGACAGTAATCCTACTGGCCTCTGTGATTTCTTTTCATCACAATGTTGCAAGGCATTGAGAGGCAAGCCAATCCTTTGCAGTTTATCACACACTTAGAGAGGGAGGAAGCCGAACAGACTTACTTATTTTTTTATTAAATTTGTTAGGCTGGCATTGGTTAGTAAAATGACAGTTTTAAGTGTATAATTCTACAATACATCGTGTATGTGTCGCATTGCGTGCTCATCACAGAGTTCATTCTCCTCCCATCACCGTATATTTGACCCCCTTTTCCCTTCTCTACCCGCCCCCCCTTACCCTCTGGTAACCACTAAGCTATTGTCTGAGTTTCTGGGGTTTTTTGTTGTTGTTGTTTGTTTGCTTGTTTGCCTTGTTCCTTTGAACTGAACTTAGTTCTGAACTTCAGTTACAGAACTAAGACAGGGCACATGTTCGCAGCCCGCTCATTGCAGACCTCTTCTTCTGACCCACACTATATAATCAGCTTCAGAGCAGCTGGGACACTCGGAGCACAGGATTTCCTAAACAACTTACCGTTCAGTTCAAATTTCACTCCATCTCTGCTTCCTCTGTTTTGCCCTCTGATACCTTCCTTTTATTCCTTTTGTTTGTTTACTTATCCTTCCAGAATGTGACCTTCATATTTTTATTCCCTTGCTCCAGGGTGTCTTCTTTTCTTGACTCGGGATGCTTAGGACTCACGCCACGAACATGTTTCTCCGCCACACCTCACCACTCCTCCCCCAAGGCCAGCACCTGTAGACAGTGTGTCCATTCCCAGGGAGTGTCAGAGCTTCTCCAGCTCTTATGCCCAAGTGTTGGCTCTCATATACTGGTTCAGTGATGGCCAGAACAACAACAGTACACCTCACTTAACTGGTGGGTGACAGCCCCCCAAAAGGAACATTTGCTATGGTCCAGGAACATAAGAGTACAAGGGGCAAGGAGAGTGAGAAAGCTGGGAAGCAAACCAACAGCTGAAGTTGGCAAATGACAGTGACACAGTGTTCCAAAAATACTCTACTGGGTTCCACTTTGAATAATGACTGTGTCTGGGGAACAAAGAACTATTAAGGGCTACAAGCATATATAGAAACGATCCCACGCTGAAGTAAAGACAAATAGTTAGATGGGGCTTTGGAGGATTATAGCAACAAACAAAGTCAGACAGTGTCCATTGTAATCTTTTATTTGGGGTTGCATGCAATTCATTTGCGTCGGTGTTGCATTTTGGTACTGAGGTACAGATACCCTGAAGTGTGTTTTATGAGGAAAACAAATAAATGAGTTTCAATAGATCTAAGAAAGGTTCATTTTTTTCAACTGAAATATGCCTATGCTTGTCTATAGGGCTTACGGAATTTCGGTCTCTCTGTAGTGAAATGTTTTTTCCCCCAATGAATAAATGTAACTAGCTTCTCTTTCAGGTAAAATGTGAAGGTGGAATTTGAGGGATGTGGATTGACTGGTGAGGGGGAAATAGGACAGGAAGTGTGGAGAGGGGGTTCATGTCTACAGGGAAGGGCTATAAAAGAAGAAGTATAATTGCAGTGCCTTGGATCTGTAGACTACTTCAGCATTTACAAAATACTTTTCTCACTGGGAGGTAGACGTCTTAAAAACAAGAAAAGTGTTTCATTTGGTTCCTCAATACTTAACATAATGTCTGGCTCACACAATAGATACTCAATAAGTATTAACTTCATTAGTTGCATGAAAGAACTTACTGTTGTATTTAATTTTTGCTACAATCCTGAGTTTGGATTTATTTTCTTGATTTATATATGAATAACTTAACAGCACAGGGAGAGCAAATGAGATGTCTAAGAGCCAGAATTCCAGACCAAGTTTTCTGTCCTGGGCCAGAGTATTTTTATAATAAGAAAGCTCAGATATGAGGATGAAATGGGGCTGGAAAAGATTTGTAAATGAAGCTTAGATTGGGTTTACAAAGGAAAACACAAAAAGGTGAGCTCTGTTTTATGTTCTTAAGGCCCATTGTTCTATCAGTCAGCAATTGCCACAATAATTATGTGTGAGAGAACCTCCCTCAAACTCAGAGGTAGATGACAATATGTGTTTATTCTCAGAAAAATGGGTCTGCAGGTCAACCGACTACAGATTAAATCATTAAGGTGGAGGCCAGCTGGATGCTCTGCTTCAAGTCGTAGGGTGGCCTGACCTGGGATCCTTACTAGGTATTGGGCTCAGAGCTCTTCCAAGGGTATTTCACTCAGGCGCTCAAGCAGAAGGGCCATCAGCTGTGAGCTATTCTCATGGAAATGATGGAGGAACCTAAGATGAAACCATTCTTGCAGGTACAAGTCAAGTCTCTGCTTGCATCTCCTCTGCTAATATACCGGTAGTCATCAGAGGGGACCTCAAAGATGCCCATACCTAAGGTGACCAGACGTCCCGCTTTTGGCGGGACAGTCCCAATTTTTAACAATTTGTCCCATGTCCTGTGGCGTTTTAAAAAAGTCCCGATTTTTGGAAAGAATGCACAACAAGCTAGGGAACGGCGGGGAGATAGACCAAATTTTTAATCAAGAACCCCCTCCCCGCCGGTCAATGGTGTCCCGTTTTACCAATGTTAAAATCTGGTCACCTTACCATACCCTAGTCCCTGGAATTTGTGAATGCGTTATGTTGCATGGCAAAATGTGCTTTACAGATGTCAATAAGATTATAAACCTTGGGGAAGCCGGGATGGCTTAGCGGGTTAAGCGCTCACTTTGCAGCCCTGGGGACTGAGGATCGAATCTCAGCCTCAGCCCGTGAAGCCCCATATGCTGAACTGGGGTGTGCTTCCAATGTGGGAGGCCCTGAGTCCGGTTCTTGCCCCCACCCCATACTCTGGCCCCTGGCTCAAGGGGGTGTGCTTCCCATGCAGGAGGCCCCCAGCCCAGTTCCCACCCTGTGAGACCTCCACCCACCTGTGTGGAATAAAACCAT
Organism: Craseonycteris thonglongyai; assembly: GCA_004027555.1. Lineage (NCBI taxonomy): Eukaryota > Metazoa > Chordata > Mammalia > Chiroptera > Craseonycteridae > Craseonycteris > Craseonycteris thonglongyai. The sequence continues at coordinate 13,604 of PVKE010010418.1, read as the reverse complement.
GTTGAAAAACTGATGATGTACAACTATGGAGACTGCTCTGGGCCCTCGCCCTTCTCTCTGTCTCTCTCTGCCTCTGTCTCTCTCTGCCTCTGTCTCTCTCTCTGTCAAAAACAATAAAATAAATCTTAAAAAAAAAAAGGATTATAAACCTTAAACTAGTGAAATTGTTCAAATTATCTGGATGAGCCTGTCTAATCACATGCATCCTTAAAAGCAGGGTGTTTTCTTCAGCTAGAATGAGAGAGACGCAGCAAAAAGGCAAGTTGGAGAGATTTAGAACATGAGAGGAACTCGATGCACCACTGCTGGAGGGGGCCACATGGACAGCATGAGAAGTAATGCAGACAGCCTCCAGGAGCAAAGCCTGGCCCCCAGCTGACAACCAGCAAGGAAACGGAGATCTCACTCTGACCTTCACAGGAAACTAAATTTGACCAACAATTTGAATGAGCTTGGAAGCCGACTCAGGCTGGAACTTCCATAAAACTCCAGCCCTTCCAGAACTTGGTTGAGGCCTTTGAGACCCAAAGCAGAGGACCCAGTAGGGCTCACTGGACTTCTGACTTACAGAAACTAAAAGATAACAAGCGAAAGTCCGTTTAAGTCAATAGTTATAGTGATTTGTTATGACAGCAATAGAAACGACCACAGACAATGAGAGCCATGTAGCCAAGCCACTGTCTCTACCGTTCTGCGATGGTGAACACTACAGGACAGTGAAAAAGTGAAGCCAATATTTTAAGCTTCCCCGATAGAATGGAGGTGGAAGAACAGCATCAGCTATCCAGAGGAAGTTTAGCTAAAGTTATTGGGAGGTCAGGAGGCTACTGGGAAAACATTTCCCAAAATATGAATACAACAGCCCATAAAGAAGAGACAGTTAAATAAGTTGTTATGCTAGAGAAATTGTTGAGTAATTATTGGAAAAAGTACGTTTGACCTAAAACTGGGGGCTTATATGTTTTCCCAAGAAGCAAGGCCCTGTTTGAGGGGAAGTAGAAGTTAACACTTGATTCATATGCTGGGTGAAATCACCAACCAACTAAGGCTCCATTGGTTCTACACCTTTGTGTAGTTTTCACCTTTTGAGATCTTCTCATCGATTTATGAATGTCTGTTGTTCACAGGGTGGATTCTAAACATTCGAGGCAGAAAACCCAGGAACTGTATACAGTGCATGGCTAGGGTCCCAAGAGTGACAAAGGAGGATCATCTCTTTTCTCTTAGGCATCAGCATACATTTTTGTGGTAGTGTCTCCCAGGGGCCCAGGGACATGCTGAAAATGGGTCCTTTAAGGTGGGCCTGGGCAGACTTGCTCAGGGCCAGAGCCACTGCTAATTCTCTTCAAGTGTCGCTGCTCCCTTGCTATTTATTTTCACTTCCTCGAGTAGGCACAGCCCCCTAGTCGAGAAGAGCCAGTTCTCACCTCGGGCAGCTGTGCATGTGCAACGCAAAGGAGCCAGGCCCCGCTTCTCCAAGGACATGGGGCTGCTTCTCCAGGGAAACCGGGTTTGGAGACAACAGCTTGCTATGGGTATGTGGCGGGCCACTTACTTTATCAGATTTACAAGACCTCGGGGAATTCAAGCTAAAGCAACCTACGGTACCCCAAGATGAGTGCTCTGTAGGTGCTGGGAAAATCTGTGTCATGTGCTCCACTCGGACAGACGAGCTCATGCGTCTAAGAAGCCATCACCCATAGTGGGGAATCTGGGGAGCTATGGGGGTCTCAGGTTGTGAGTGGGTGTGACTCCCAGCTTCTCTCTATCCTGTGTGATTTGGGATACAGGCCCTAATCCCACTATACCTGAGATTAGTACTCCATAGACAAGGACTACAATAATAGCCCGCACATAGGCACAGTGCCCTTTAGAGGATCAAATAATAGCTGCGGTGATCCTGCTTCAGGGTCCCGCCCAAGGCAATCAGCTGAACTGCAGGAGAAGACATGTAAGGTTGACATAAAAAGGAGCATCTCAGAAGGAAGAATTACAAATCTTACTGTGAAAATTTATGGAAACTCCTTCCATGATGGGCCTGTGAAAATAATCCTGACTATAAAATTCTACGATGGAAGTTTCTGGCCATTCAAGCATTTATACTATCCTCACTTCAAAGTTACCACCTTGGGAATTTCTACACTGATTCCAATGATACTGCTTTTGGCCAAACTCTTTGGCCCCTCATCACAAAAACCACCTTTGGAGAATGTAATGCACTCCCCTGACATCCCTTTATAGAGGACTGTTGTCATCTCATGACCTGTGTGAGTTAAGGACAACCAAAAGTCCTCCAGAGTGAGGAGAGGTGACTACACAATGACAGGACTCTCATGTGGTTCAAACACTTGGACTGACATTTGCATTCATGGGTTCCAGATCATATCACTAGCTTAGAAATAAAACTAGCTTTGCTGGGGATGCTGGGAGAGCTGAGCAGGTTAAGTGCTCATCTTGAAGCCCCGGGGTCCAAGGATCAAATCCTAGCCCTGGCCCTTGAGGACACATAAGCTGAACTGGGGTGTGGCCCCCAGTTCAGCTCTCATTGGGGCGAGCCTCCCATGTGGGAGGTTCCCTCTGGTCAGCTCCTGGCTTGAGGGGGCGTGACTCCCATGCAGGAGGCCCCCACTCAGTTCCTGCCCTGCACAGCCCCCTGCCCACCTGTGTGGAATGAAACCATGTCACAATTAATGATGTATAGCTGTGGAGAATGCTCTGAGCCCTCCTCCTCTCTCTCTCTCTCTCTCTCTCTCTCTCTCTCTTTCTCTCTCTCTCTCTCTCTGTCTCTGTCTCTCTTTCTCTCTCTCTGTCAAAAACAATAAAAATAAATCTTAAAAAAAACAAACTAACTTCACTGTGTATAGGTTTAATGCATTTCGAGTCCATTTGTTTATGACTGAAGCAAAATCATTTTAATCCACTTGTTTATGACAAAAGACAAGAAAGAAAGTTGTTTCGATGTAAGTATGAAGTATGCTATGTCAAGACGTCTCCAGCTACGTCTGTTGTCCTTGACGAAAAGTCAGCAGCAGCTGCTGAGTGGCCCCGCTGGGGGCTTACTGATAGCAACACATGGAGAAGCAACTAGAGGAAGGGACATTTAGATGTCCCCCGACAACGGGTAGTCTGTGAGGACTATTTGAGAGTTTTATTTGGGTAAGGCGACCCTTGGCTAACCTAAAAACTCTCCGAAGACCCTTGAGATATTTGCACCGATCTTGTGTGGTCAAGGGATCTCTTTGGTTGGTAGTGGTGTCGAAGTGTGCAGTGGTCTCAGGAGTGGCTGCCCTAAGAGCTGCTCAGCTCTCCCCTCCCCAGCACAACACTGGCATCTTTGTTCCCTAGCAACATGCTCTAGCAACAGAGGACTTTTGCGTTTGCATGGGCAGCTGGAAATCAGCTCTAGGCTGGTGGTTGTCTCTCCCGAGGGCTTCCTCCTGTAAAAAGGTGCACCTCAAATTAAATTTAGACTTTATTCCTTCACCGCCCCTCGCCTGAAACATCAGTGCGTAGTGTGTGTAGTTCCAGTATGAGTCCAAATGCCTGAGAACCAGGTGAGCCAACGCTGTAAGTTCTAGTCCAAGGGCAAGAGAAGAGCCATGTCCCAGCTCAGCAGTCAGGCTAACTTGTACTCAACCTTTCTATCCTATTCTGGTACGAGTTCCCTCGTACTCAATCAACCTTTTATCCTATTCCTGTCTTCCGTTGATTGGCCGAGGACTACTCACACTGGGGAGGGCAATTTGCTTTACTCAGTATGCCGATTCAAATGGTAACCTCATCCAACACACCCTCACAGACACTCCCCGAACAATGCGGGACCAAAGGTCTGGGCACATCACGGCCTAGTCAAGTTGACACATAAAAGTAATCCTCGCATCCTGGCTACTATTTTCAAACACAACCTGAAGATCTCCTAAGGGACTAGTCCCCATCTGTAGCTCCCTCTTTGGGGAGAAAGGGCATTGCACCTGCAAGGGGGATACTCTGGCCCCTCTTCCGAGTTTGGGCTAGCGCCGGTAGATAGGTTACACACTGCTACCCCTCCCCACTTCTGTCCCTGTGTGCACGTCCCTGATAGCTGACCCCAACTTTCTTTCCTGATGAACACAGGTTCATTCTCTGAATTGCTTCTTGCATAGGATTTTGGAAACAACACTCAATCAGTAGAAGTTAGCCTGCCAGATAAAACCTATTTGCCAACAAGAGTCTTCGCCAGGTCCAAGTAGTTCAGAAAGCAGATGTTTTATGTGCTGCTTCCCCCCACATTTTATAAATGACAAGAGCCACGTTGATAATATACATAAGCATCTACGTGTGTTTTCTCTAGAATCAGAACACCTGAAAAGTCAAATCCATGTCAAGATCATTTCATTTCTCCTGCTCAGTTTGTAGAAGAGCAAACGGAATCCTGCAGAAATTCTGTCTGTCTCTGGCTATTGGGCATCTTAAGACCTCCTACAAATGGATGATTCCTCAGTTCACGAGTCTCAGTGGGAGGGAGGCAAAGCTTGCCTCTCGCTATAGATGCTGAAAACCCCAGACATATCCATTCTCAGCCTCTCTTTCAGCAAAGGCATGGGCCTGTGATCAAGGCTCTAGCGATGTGCGTGTCCCACTGGGAGCTTGAGCTGTAAAGAATCCAGGAGGTGTCATTCTGGGGTGAGCGGTGGCAGCAGTGTTTCCAGAAGCTCTAGGCTCGATGCTGCATTGGTATCATTCTTGTTTCATTCTGGGGGCACCAGGGGTGTCTTCCCCTGACTGGCTCCGTCCCTTCATTTGGCATGGTCCTAGTTGCTGCCCTGTTCCCCAGAAAACCTTTTTCTTGGCCTCCCTCATTGTACTGACAGCTACTTCATGGTCTTCTCAATAAAATACCTATCTGCCTTTAACAGCTAAAGGCTTTGTGTTTTGATTTTTTTTTTTCTTTTACTTTTACTTTCTTACAACCAAGAGCCCTGACTGATACGTCACCCACTGGGGACAAGCAATGCACATGACCTTGTGGCAGAGCCGGGACTGGGGCCATGTAACTCCCAGCTGAGTGCTTCCCATGGGGCACCCATCTTGCTCCTCTTGTGCTACTGTGATTTCTAGTTCTTCTCTCTACCTTCTTGGAAACACGGTGCTGTTTCTCCCATTCTTCTCCATCCTGAGTGAAGGGAAAATTGAAGCAGCAGAGCACATGGGATCAGTTTCACTCAAAATACACTAGTAACAATTCACGTGCCTGTATTAGTGAGAAATGGGTTCAGCAGCATAATACCAACTGCTTCAATAAGTGGAAGTATATTTCTTTGCTCCATGAAATAGAGGGGTACACGGCAGGGGCTCTGGGCGGTTAGTGACCCAGACTCCCTTTTCATTTCTCCTCCCCAAGTAGCACTAGGGGTCTGGCTTATCAGATGTTTGTAGTCAGTATCTCCTTGTAGACAGATGACCCCCCAGAGCCTAACATGTTTCCAATTCATCTACCTTTATTTTTCCCTTAAAGAAGTATAACGATACTTTCTAAAATTCTTCCCCAGGCTGCTATAACAAATACCAGAGACTGGGTAACCGACACAGCAAATGTATTTCTCACAGTCCTGGAGGCTGGAGGGCCAAGGCCAAGTCCACCAGGTGTCTGCTGAGAACCGGCTCCCTGGTTTGCAAGTGGTGCCTGCTTGCTGAGTCCTCATGTGGTAGGGAGAGGGGAAGAACCCTCATCTCTTCTTTTGTGAACATTCATCCCATCAAGGGGGCTCTAGCCCCATGGCCTTACGTAAACCTATTAATCTCTCAAATGCCCCACCTTCTAGCAGCACTCTGGGAGTGAAGGTGGTAACATATACATTTTCAGGGGACAGAAACATTCCAAAACCAACATTTGGAGTGGACACCACTCTTGGTTTATACAGGCCCTTTCTGGAGATGGGGGGCAGGGCTGCAGAGCAGACATCTCTGGACTGCCCCAGCACCAGCTATGTGACTCGGACCAGCATAGGACCAGCCGTGGGTGAGTGACTCTAGAGAGGCAAGGTCAACTCCCAATTCACGTCATATAGAGCCAAGACAAAAACAAACCTTCTCGGAGTGGTGCGCAACACAAACGCACCTCTGGGCACAGATGGCAGACGCTGGGCACAGATGCCACAGTGTCTGGAAATGGGGGCTTTTATCTTGAACTTTTCCAGCCAAATTTAGTATCTGATTATAGAAAACGATTGGGTTGTAAATCTGAAGTGTGTGCTGAATTCTGACTCTCTTGGCCTTGGTTCCTCTTGACATCATCAAAATTATTCTGTAATCAGTATCACAAAACCTCCCGAGTGGAGTAAAGGCCCTCCTGTACCAAGGAGATGATTGAACATCTCTCAAAGCCAACATTTCATCTTCTAGAAGCTTCACTGATCATCTTCAACTCTTTCCTCATTTATCTGCTTGTCACCAATGCAACCCAGCAGAGATAAGCAGTGATAGTCATGTTAGTGACAAGTACAAGTAGTATTTCATTAAGGGATGTGTACTCTCTCTCACACTCTGAGGCAGGTACATGATAATTATAAAAGATCCTCTGTAACCAGGTTTACTACTGATGCTTTCCTGGAACCAGAACAGGCACCTTAACTTTTAATCATCTTGTCCTCCTTCAGATTCTGAAAACAATTTTTTAAAGCTATGGAGTCCCTCTGACATCTGTCATTTTCAGGGTCAGGCCTCCCACCTCTTCAAATACATAAAGAGTGTTTCTTTTCCTTCAACATTGGTTAGTCAAGGCTGGCTTGTAAGAGTGAACATCATTCACATCTCAGTAATTACATTGTCCTCAGGCTGGGGAAAAGCTGATGAATAGCCGTAATGAGAGTAACAGAAATAACAATAACTATGTGCAGAACACTTTGACAATGACAAAATGTTTTTACATAAATTATTTAAAAAGTAACAGCCTAGGGGATGCCAGGATAGCTCATCAGTTTGGGGGCTTGCCTTGCAATCACAAAGTGTGGGGTTCAGTTCTCAGCCCTGGCCCATGAAAACCCATATGCTGAACTGCGGTGCAACTGGTAACTTCCAGGATGGCAGGCAGTGAGGGTTCTGGTCTCCCATGTGGGAGGCCCCAGTTCCGTTCCTGCCCCACACGGCCCCACATCCACCTGTGTGGAATGAAACCATGTCGAAACTAGTGATGTACAACTATGGAGACTGCTCTGGGCCCTCCCCCGTTCTCTCTCTCTCTCTCTCTCTCTCCCTCTCTCTCTCTCTCTCTCTCTCTCTCTCCCCTTTACCTTTTCTCAAAACAATCAATCTTTAAAAAAAATAACTGCCTAAATCTCCCAGCCCGACCTCATGTTGCTTGATCCAGCCAAATGCCACCTCTGAACAAATAATGTTTATTGTATTCTTTTTCTTTAACAGAAAAAAATAAGAAAGAAAGAAATACTTGCAGTGGTATCAGGAAAGGTTTAGCAACTATTCTCAAAGCAACCACGGGAAAATCGCTCTAGGTATGCTTGACAGAATTCAAAGCACCCCGATGATGGGCCAGACAGATGAGATTACACCATGGGGACACTATGAAAATCAAAGGCATTGATTTTTTTTTAAGGCAGTGCATGGGCTCCCAATACTGAGAAATGCCTGCTGCTTCTAGTCTCTGGCTGGGAAACAGGAAGCAAGCATGGAGTTCAGTGTGGGTTGCTACCCCTGCGTCAAAGCAGGGACTTTCGAGGAGTATGGAAGGTGATTTCATTCCCTCCCTTTGCAAAAAGCAAGAGCAGCCTCTCAGACAGAGGCTGCTCTGCCTGCCATGAGCATCACTCCTGGCTCTTAGAACCAGTAAAATACCGTAACGTGACCGCTGCCTTGTAGAGGACCGCCTAAGCTCAGCTTAGCTCGTGTCCACGACAGAAGACACTGACACTGTGGGAACCCCCACAAAGAGCAAGGAGGCCTGATGACAAGTCAGATGACATGAACCAAAGTGTCTCTGTTTGCATGCTTGACACCAAGGGCCACTGTCCCGTAGCTCAGGGTTGCCTCTCAGCAACTGAATGAACTTGACAGAGAAGGATGGCTGGTGGTGGCAAGGAAGCCAAAGGCCGAAGGAGCTGGTTTTTCTCCTTTTTTCCCCCCCAGCAACTTAGAGTTTATTATGTTTAATGTATAAATGTTGGAAACAAACCAGAAAGACAAATTGAGTTCATTTGAACCCACCAAAGTTTCACTACAATAATATACACATTGTTCTGTAGAACCATTATGAAACTGCTAGTTTATCAATTACTGTTATTTTACAAACAAAAGTCACTTTTGTGGCTAGCCTATCAATCTTAGAGATGGTGCACGGCAAAAGTAAACACCATGTGGTCTGTGTCCTCCCCGCGGCCTCTGCGTACCTCACCAGTTTCGACTCTTGCCTCTGCTTCTTCCCTTCACACGTCGCTCCAGCCACAGTGAAACTGGTTCTGTCCCTGTGAAACACTGTGCTCCTTCCTGTCTCAGAGACTGTGCACGGTCTGTGCCACCCATCCGTCACCCCTCACTTTGATTGCCCACCTTCCTTCCACCCCCTCTTCAGGTATCTGCTTGAAACATAATTTGCTCTGCAATCTCACGGCACCTGTACTTCCTTTGTCTTTACCATGAGAATGGCACATACTTATACAACACAAGGTTGTAGGCACTGTTCTAAGAAGACACACACACACAACACACACACATATATGTACCTATACGAGGGCTGTCCAGAAAGTATCCAGCCATGTGCTATGGTAAAATAGAGGCATTTACGGCTGGATTTTTTTCGGACAGCCCTCATATATCTGTGAGTGTACCTGCACATCGTGCATCAGTCTATAGGAAGAGTAGCAGATATAGTAACCATCAAAGCAGTTAGAACGAGGACATACAACATATCATAGAAGCAGCTAAGATTCTTAAAGTCTAATAAAAGAGACAGAGAAAAAGACAGAGCACTAGCCAAAAGTGCTGGTTCTTTCCAAAAGACGGTATCATGAACTTGTGATGTGGGATTTAAAAAATGGCTTTTCAGGGGATGCCAGGATAGCTCAAAGGTTGAGCTCTTGCCTTGGGACCGTGAGGTCTGGGGATCGAATCCAGGCCCGCGTGCACACTGCCAGAATTGTGAGGAGGATTCTCGCCTCCCCCAGGTTGGTTCCAACCCCGTGCGGCCCCACATCCACCTGGGTGGAATGAATCTATGTCAAAAAACTGAAGATTTACAACTGTGGAGACTGCTCTGGGCCCTCTCCTTTTCTCTCTGTCTCTCTCACCTTCTCTCAAACAATAAAATTAATCATTAAAAAGAAATACATAATAAAAATGGCTTTTCATTTTGGAACATGAAAAATTATATATAAGATTTGAATGAAAAGATCTTTCATATTTCTTCCAACTTGAAGATTCTCTATGAAATGCAAAATGGCTATGTAGTGACATAGTATATAATTTTGTAATGTGTTCCAGCAGCATTCCACTCTTTGTTCTGTAACTAAGTTGAAACATTTATGTTCATAGACTAATGCACATGTTTTCCTGAAATATCCAGTGAATAGAAGTTAAGGCCAATTGGGGAATGTAAAGTGGAGACGCTGGTTACTCTGTTAGTTGCTGATCACTCTCCTTGCATATGAACAGGACAGAATAAAACCTTATATTCAAGAAAACACTGATACACAGACAATTATACTTGAAGAAAAGTTTCACAGATGTAAGACACAAGCAGTGTTGTAAGTGGTGTTTAGAGAATGGAAGCATGTTTTCAATTACTCTAATCCCCAGAGTCAAATAATAGTTAGAGCATGATGTCACCGTTAGCCAATGAAATGCTAAATCTCCTCTCCTGCTCTGGTTTTTGCCCTGAGTGGGGCCTCAGAGGGTATTCATTCAATGAGCAGAGCCAGAAGTCAAGGGCAGTAAACAGCTCAAGGCCAGTGGTGAGGTAGGAGAAACTGCATGGTTTTCCAGTATGTTTTCTGAAATGGAGGCTCCATAGTGTATCTCTATGCTAAGATTAGGCAAAATGCTCATTTGATAGAAGCATTGCTTTGGTTAATGTGTTAGGATCAAACACAAGCTCTGAACTTTCCAGAGATTTGTGCATGAGTCTCATTCTGCATGTATCAAGCAAATAGGAAATCCAAGGCTTTTCAATGGATTTAAATAACCTTTGGCAGAACAATCAATGGAATCAAAAGCCTTTCAAACATACAGCTATTGAGTCACAATCCAGACACATGGATGCAGAATCCCTGGCCCCACTGGGACCCACCTAGTATCCAGGCTAGACCAGTTTAACTGACTTTGGCTTTAAAGGCTCTCTACAGTTGAGGCAAAATTCTTAACTGGACATCACCCCTCTGTCTGACCTTTAGTTACCCTTCTCTCTCCTTCATCCAGGACATCTTTTTACAGGTGGCTATGGATGCCAGATCGGCCTGCTTTTCACACGTGTTGTCCACTGTTCTCCAGAGCTAATTTGCTTGATCTGGCTGCCCAAGAAGTCCTACTCGGCAGGAGCTGTCCAAAGATGGGTGGGGCCCATGAAGGGGAGGGGAGAAGAGCAATTTTCTCAGAAAATCCCCTAAATTATAGCTTTATAATTTGGAATAATGTTTTTCTCCCTTGAATGTGGCACTTTTTTTTTTAATAATGCTTGAATATATTCTACTGGCTGCAAATTTCCTTGTGCTATTTTTCTACAACCAACTCCTGCATGAAGACGTAGATTTTGTACATGAAGAAAGTCATTATGACTAGTTAAATGTATTTTCCAAGTTTTACTTGATTAGACATATATATGAAGTTATGATTCATATCTATTAAGTTGTGTACGACATGTAGCACAGAAATTAAAAATGGAGACTCTGGGCCCAGACATTCTGGGTTCAAATCTTGGCCCTGCTTCTTACTTAGTCTGTGACCGTGGACTTACTTAATTTAGTATTCCCTCAGTCTTCTCTTCCATGAAAACTACTTTATAAGGCTGTTATGAGAGCTAAGTAAGCTAATAGTATCAATAAAATGCTTAAAACAGAGCCTGGGCAGTAATAAGGATCTCATAAGGATTAGCTATTATTATTCTTTTCTTTTATATGTGCAGATGTAGAGTGGTTTAAAAAGACAAGTACCAGTACTCCCTATCCTGCAACATCTTCTTTTTCCTTAAACCAGGGCAACATATAAAGAACTCAACTCCTCCATCTGTAGATTGGAAACAGGAGCTCAGCCAACCTTTAGATTGAAAAGGGGTTAGATCGAATTGGATAGAAGTTCTTCCACAATAGCCCGGGTTGTTGTTTTGTTTGTATATTTTCACTGGGGAGAAGGGGCAAGAAAGGACTTCACTCTACAAGGACCCTCCCACCTGGGGAATACTGGATTATTAGACATCAGTTACTCATCACAGTTGTCATAAGAAACTTAAGGGACCATTCTGTACATCACTAAGTTCTGAGCAAATTACAGGGAAGACAAATCAAGGAGAACTGAAAGACATAGGAGAGATTCCAACATTTCCTGAGGGCCTGCCACACGCCAGATAACATAATACACCCTTGCACATGTTACCTTCTTACACAGCAAGGAATTATTAACTGCATCTTTTAGAAGAAGAAATTATGTGTGGGAGAACCAGGATTGAACCCAGGACCGTCTGACTCTAAAGAATATGAGCTTTCTCCTGCTTAATTTATGTCTACAACACTGTGCGACACATACTATAGATCTCCACCATTCATAATCATAATCCTAAGAAATCAAAATAAGATTACTTTCTCCTGTAGGTTTTGTTGTGTTGTTGTTTTTTTAATTGGCAAAGTCCTGGTAATTTTAGACATGTTTTATACCAAATAATTAAAACAAAACAAATTTTCATTCTTAAAGAATTGACATGTATGTTTTGAGAAGAGTTCTCTGAGTTGAACCCCTTAGTCTTTGTCAATGCAGAATAAACTGTGAAGCTAAACCAAGCAGCTGGTGGGCTGCGCTGGGGCCCACAGAAGGGGAGGGAGCCCGTGGAACGACGGCCAGCTGTGAAGTTTCTCTTACCCTCCCGCTTTACTGATATACAACTGACATTTAACACCGTGCAAGTTTAAGGGGTACAGTGTGATGATTTGATACATGTAAATAATGTGAAATGATTCCCATAGTAAAGTTAGTTAGCACATCCTTCACCTCACATAATTATCACGTTTTGTTGTTATTGTTACGATGAGAGTGTTTAGGATCTACGCTATTAGCAGCTTTCAAGTCGACGATACAGTATTGTGAACTATAGTCACCATGCTGTATACATTGGATCCCAGAACGTACTCATCTTTCCACTGGAAGTTTGTACCTTTGACTAACGTCTCATCATTTTTCCCACCCCCAGCCACCGGCAACCATCATTTACTCTTAGTTTCTATGAGTTTGGCTTTTTTACACTCCACATATAAGGCAGATCATACAATATTTGTCTTTTTTCTACTCGATTTATTTCACTTAAACAATGCCCTCCAGATTCATCCATGTCTTTGTAAATGGCAGAATTTTCTTCTTTTTTAGGGCTATGTAACGTGTGTCTGTGTGTGTGTGTGTTCATCAGTGGACACTTAGGTTGTTTCTATATCTTCACTACTGTGAGTAATGTTGCAATGAACATGAGAGTAAAAATATATCTTCAAGATATTGATTTAATTTCCTTTGGATGAAACCCAGAAGTGGAATTACTGGTCATACGATAGTTCTCTTTTTAATTTTTTGAGGAACCTTCATACTGTTTTTCATAGTGACTGTACCAATTTACATTCCCCCTAACAGCATACATGGGTTCCTTTTTTTACATCCTTGCCAGCGCTTGTTACCCTCATGTTCTTTTGATAACAGCCCTTGTAACAGGTGTGAGGTGATAGCTCATTGTGGCTTTGCATTGCATTCTTCTGACCACTATTAGTGATATTGAGCACCTTTTCATGTACCTGTTGGCCATTTTTATATCTTATTTTGGAAATATTTATTCAAGTTTTTTGCCCAATTACTTACTTACTATTATTTGCTATTGAGCTGTTTAAGTTTCTTACATATTTTGGATAGTAACGCCCTAGCAGGCACAGGGCTTGCAAACATTGTCTCTCTTTCTGTAATTTGCCTTTTCATTTTGCTGATAGTTTCTTTTGCTGTGGAGGCCTTTTTATTTTGCTGTAGTCCCACTTGTTTAATTTTGCTTCTATTGTTTGGGCTTTTGGTGTCAATGTCAATGAGGCTTCTCCCTATCTTTCCTTCTAGGAATTTATGGTTTCAGGACTTACATGTAATTTGTTAATCCTTTTTGAGTTAATTTTTGTGTATCATAGAAGATAGAGGTTCAATTTTATTCTTTTGCATGCAAATATCCAGTTTTCCCAATATCATTTATTAAAGAGACTATACTTTCCCCATTCAGTATTCTTGGCTCCCTATTCAAATATTAGTTGGCTGTATAGGCAATTGTTTACATCTGGGCTCTTTTTTTTTTTTTAGTCATCTCTTTTTTTTTTTTAATTTATTGTTAAATTTGATGAGGTTACATTGGTTGGTAACAATTAGACAGTTTACAGGTGTACAAGTCCACCCCACAT
>PVKE010010417.1:0-42599 GCA_004027555.1 Craseonycteris thonglongyai | reverse complement strand
TCTCTCTCTCTCTCTCTCTCTCTCTCTCTCTCTCTCTCTCTCTCTCTCTCTCTCTCTCTCTTCCTAAATCTTTTAAAAATAAAGTGTCAGTTCAGTTCAATAAACATGCATTGAAACCCTCTAGGTACCAAGAACAATGCAAGGGGAGGCACAGGGTAAATACCTCACTGCACTTTAAGGAAAGGGCTTTGTCTGCATCCATCATCACATTACCAGCTGCTGAGTTTAACAGCAAGGAACAGAAGATGCATGTCTCCTGCACGAAATTCCCAGGTGTGTGGTCAGTTGAGCAGGAAGATGTGGGAAGACTGATAGAGTTAACATAAAATAAGAATCACTGGCTCCCATTCCCTTTTTCTAAGAACTTATGAACCCTCCTCAAACCCCAGTGACTGGTTTGTATTACAGCCGCAGGTGCAAGTTCAGTTATTGGCCTGACTGGGTATAAAAGCAGTAGAATCAGACAAGGCTCCTGGGCTTGTCATTGGTTTGGGGAGCAGGGAACCTTGGGAAGTCTTTTTCTATCAACTTTGAGTGAGACAGGAAAAGCCCCTCCACTCAGACTCTGGTGGTTATCACAACAGGGTTGGAGAAAGCGGGAGTGAGCCAAAGGATGTGAGTGGACAGGTGCCCCTTTTTGACCTGAAATCTGCCTCTGTGACCAAGGATGATCTATGGCTATGGGCAGGGAGGACACTTTGAGAGTCTCATTTATTGACCCAAAGAGCCTATGAGGCAAATAGGTAGTATTGCTGGAGAGCACAGCAGAGCCAGAGTGATGGGCCTACCCACTCTCTCAGGCCGTGAGAAGATCTTTGGCTTTAACTGTGAGTGAGATGGACCAGCTGGGGAGCAGAGGGTGGCAGATCTGGCTTACAAGTTAGTAGGAGCACTCTGGCTGCCGTGCGGAGGACACATTCAACTGGGACATGAGTAGAAGAAAAGAAAAACAACAGTTTAAAATGCTATTGCAGGAATCCAAACCAGAGAGAGTGAGAAGTAATCAGATTCTAATTACATCATTTTAAAGGTAGAGCCAACAGGATTTGCTGACCGGGGCTTATAAAAAAGAGGAGTTGAGGACAAATCCAGAGTTTTCAACCTGGGCAATTTCAAACTGGAATTGGTGTTTATGAGATGGGGAAGCTAGTGGGAGAAGCAGGTTTGGATGGAAAAGCAAAAGCTCCATCTGGGACACATTAAGTTTGAGATGACTATGACACTTCCAAATGGATCATTTTAGCCAGGTAAGACGCATAGCGGACTTCTGACTTAGTGAATTCTGAACTGAAGAATAAATGCACGTTGTTTTAAGCCACTAAATGTGTGATACTGTTATGGCAGTGATAGAAAACTAATAAACCTGTTCTGCCAGACCAAGTTAATTGGACTTGCAAGGCCAGGCAGA
Source organism: Craseonycteris thonglongyai (assembly GCA_004027555.1). Lineage (NCBI taxonomy): Eukaryota > Metazoa > Chordata > Mammalia > Chiroptera > Craseonycteridae > Craseonycteris > Craseonycteris thonglongyai. The sequence goes on along the minus strand of PVKE010010417.1, from coordinate 41,191 downwards.
TATGTCTACCACCTTGTCTGAGACCAGGTGTCCCAGCTCCCATAACTACCCTCTACCCTTCTCTTCCAGGTTCTGAACTGAAGAATGTTTCTCTCTGCGCCCACATTCTTGGCCAGAGGCCATTCCCATCCTCTGAAAAGACTATCCTGCCACAGACTACCCTGTCATACTTTTAACACATTATTTTCAAAAAGCACTCACTCCAACTAAAGTTCAAATAATTGCAGTTTAGGAAGTACAGTCCAATGCATTGCCCCCAAAGGCCTCATTTTCATCACCCCCAATCAGGTGAGAAACTGCACTATTTTTAAAGATCTCCAGAGAAGGCCATTCAACACATTTCCTTTCAGAAATGACATTTCCAAATGTGTAGGACAAACATAATTTTAGACCTATCAATCAGCAAATACATTCTTATACATTCTTGTGAGGAAAAGAGAAATGAGACTATCTTCCCAACAAGAGCTATGGCCAGCTGAAACTTAAAGTGAATCTATAATTAAATGTCAAACCATGACAACTATAAATGTCCTAAGACAATGAGTACTAGCATGCCTAATAAAGGATATGGGCTCCAAATGCTTGGGATATTAGAGACAGACCACTTTATGTTAAGCAAGACAATGAAAACTGTCTAGTGCCATAGTACACCACTTCTGGGAAGGAATTCAAATCAACTTCTAGCCATTTTGGAAGGGACACAGAAGGCAATTCCAAGAACCTGTCCAAATGTGGGAATGGAGATATCTGGAGGTTTCTCAAGTGCTGTCATAAAATATTCAAAACATTTATCCAGTTTCAGCTTCTCTTTACAAACAGACACTTATCTTCAGCTCAGACTGATTAATAGAAAAATATCCTTTGGCCAAATTCTCTTCCCAAAATTCAGCTTGTTATATGATGAGGAAAAAAAAATTCTTTAAGCTCAGCCTTCTAGAGAAGTTTATAGAAAATTTGACTAGTAAAACAATTCACAAATAATATTGAGTACCCATGAGAGCCAAGCATAGTATTAGATCCCAGAGAAGAAAAGCCAAATGCACATTTAATTTAAACCTTATAATCATGCCGTGAGATAGATGCTATTATCACCTTTTATAGTTGTGGAAATGAAGGCATAGCAGTTAAATAGTTTAACCAGAGTGCACTGCTAGTCATTGTCAAGGTGAGAATTTTAACCTAGGCAGAGGAAAGACAAGTAAACAAGTCATTACAATATGACAAATGCTCTAAATAATAAAGGTTATGTTCAAGGAATGGTTGTTATTATCAGCTTCTGTATTCATATATTTTTAAAATATTTATTTATTGTTTTTGACAGAGAGAGAGAGAGATACAGAGTCAGAGACAGAGAGAAGGGGGAGGGCCCAGAACAGTCTCCATAGTTGCACATCATCAGTATTTCCACATAGTTTTGTTCCATGGGTGGGCGAGGGGCTGCACAGGGCAGGAACTGGACCGGGGTCTCGCCCTGGTGAGAACTAAACTGGGGGCACTCCCCAGTTCAGCATATGGGTCTGCACGGGCCAGGGCTGGGACTCGACCCCTGGCCCCTAGGGCTGCAAAGCGAGCGCTTAACCCACTGAGCCATCCCGGCTTCCCTGTATTCATATTTTGACTAAACTAACTAGGTTTCTGAGGTTTTTGTCATCTAAATTCCATCTTCTCAGAGGGAGTCTCTCTTTTAGGAATGGTCCCCATCAGGAGTAAATGTGTGTAATGGGATTTAAAGCAGCACTGCAAGAGGATGCATCCCAACTGAAGGTCAACACATCCTGGAATTGGATTCCCCATCAATTCCACACCAAAGGATACAACTCTTTCTTTAGGAGAAAAAGTCATCTCATTCTCCTTAGCTCAGCATTCTCCTTGTCTCTGGGTAAAATAAAGCTGAGTTAAGAATGCTTGGATGGTCTATCGGTCTTTGGTTCGCGAGCCCCAGGAGAAGGGGACTTCTCAAAGAGCTCTCTGAGTCTGTGGTTGCTATATGCTCCACTAAGAAAAGGAGAGAGGGTGGCAATGGTAAGTAAGTGCACTGCCCGGGGATCAGGTCTCCCAGGTTCTATAAGTCATGTCCACGGGATGGAGAGAGGTGGGTGGAGATGGCACTGACACAGGTCCAGGACCTCAGACACCCCTTCACCTTACCTCTACTGCCCAAGGCAGAGTTACGCACAAGGCAGATGCATACTCTCCTCTACCCCAAGCTTTTGCTTCAATCATAGGAGTATGAAGGATGTCAGTGGCAGCGGACTGAATGGAGACAATAAAATAGGTATGAAAGAGATTTTAAGGGAAGACTTACAGGACTTAGAGAAGGATTTAATGTGGGAAGTTAGAAAAAAGGACACACCAAGGAAGACTGATATTTCAATTCTGGGTGACCAGGAGAATGATGGTGCCAGTTATAAAAACAGGGAAATCAGGAGAAGTTGGTTTGGTAGGCCGTACAACAAGTTCAGACTGGATCTGAGCTCTATCCATAACCCAATGTAGAAAAAAATCACACATGCTCTTAGGATCTCACATTTTTCCCCCTACATGTAGATGCACTACGAAAAGCAACATTCCATTAAGACCAGAAGCAGAATATACTAACGGGTAGAAATAAAATAGTGTTTTCAGTAACTACACAGAATTTATGTTACAGTAAATGCATCTTACATTTCAGAACTCTATAGATTTTAATCTTCCTATTGTTAGTTGTCAACACAACTAGTCAAAATTTGTAGTTTTTATTCACAGATATAAATACCAGAAGCAGATCCCAGGCTGTACATCAGGACTTTCATGAATTGGTATATTTATCTTAATCCAGTGTTATGAATAGAAAATCTGCTACTAAATGTCAATTTTACAGAGTACTGATTCTCCAAAATTGAGTTTTAAGGTCCACATCATGCTGGAGGTTGATATGAAAAGAATGTACCTTGTGGAGCGTTCTATGAGGTGTATATAGATTGTGACAAAATGTTTATTATACCTAGCAAAGGCTAAACGCATAGCATTAAATGAATCAAAACAGAGACAGAGTCCTAGTGCAGTATTTGCTAGTGGCCTAATGGCTCCAAGATTCAGTGAGTTTCAGAGATGTATTCTCATAAATCCCTACATACTTTTATGTAGGAATTTAACAATCACCTTTAACAATCTTCAGCTCCTCAGCATGATATCTTTAAGTGTTTGTACTGTTTCTGGGTTTTGATGCATACTTTTATCCACTTGGTGTTAATCTGTCTTTAACTTCATCATTTCTTCTGTTTTTAAAGGGCCAGAGTCTTGATGATCTCATCAAAGTGACCCCTGAAGTAAACAGAAGTAACCTGGGATAAGGATTATGTCTTATCTTTCTTCCTTCCATGTCCACCTCAATTTGTGGCACTCACCAGAGAAACTATACTGAGCAATCTTTGGATTGGAATCAGAAAGTTTTAACTCCTTTATTTACCAGCTGGATGCCTTTGGGCAAATCCCTTGAAAATTTTGAGCTGAGGCTTCTTTAGTTATAGGGACATCACTTTCTATATCTATAAAATGGCATGGTGAGAATGCACGATCCCTACTCTCACTTCCAGCTCTAATCTATAAATTCCCGATTTCCAAACAAGTGATTTTGGGATTGCATCTCAAACTGAAAGGCTATCCGCCACGTGCAAATTAGCTAGAGCAAACAGTGGATGATTCTGGGGTATGAAAAGGATGGCTGGAGCCTCAAGGGGATGTTATCACTAATCTTTTGTAGAAGGTCTTACAGTCTATGAAAAGCAACAGAGTAATTGTTTGGATGCTGGTTAATGGAGCATGTCCTGGTTCCTCCCTTGAAATGGGAACTTATGGCTTTACTGGTATGCTTAGACTACACTGCTGCTTATTTTAGAAAGAGGAATCGCACTAATGCTCAGCTTACTAGCAATATCTATGCACTGGCCCCTCATGCCAATAGCTATTTTACCCAGAGGTGGGTTGAGCCTCCCTAATGTTAGTCATTACCACCCTGGCTGCCAAAAACTTTTCTTTCAGGAGAGGACTGAGGACAAGAAATAAGTTTTCTCTAAGAGTTTAGTTATACTGGTCTTTGGAGCAAGAGCTAGCAGTCAATTTTCTTGGATTGTTAGGACAGTTTTCTTTAGCTTTCTTCAGGGTAGAGTTCCACAGTTTCATACTTTTCAAATCTACCCAGTCACTTCTTCTTGCCCCACAGACAGAGCACATTTCTCCCCTCTGCTGAAGGAGTTTATGAGGTGAAACTGCACCCACAATTGCTTTGACACTTGTCATCTTCTCGCCACCCTTGGGAACGGGCCGCTGAGCTCTGTTGAGGATGGCTGACTCTCCTCAGCCACCAGCTGGGAAATGGCAGAGAGAAAGCAACTGTCAATAGCTCTTTGATGATGAAAAACTTGCTCCTCTAGCTGGTGTTAGAAAGTCCCAGAGCCAAGACTCTTCATTTTGGTTTTGGCACCCCTTCACTGGATAACTTTAACAAATTATTTCATCTCCCTGCACCTCTTCATCCCAAGCAAACTGAACAACACCTTTCTCATGGGCCTTGTCTGAAGCACTACCTATAACAATGCTGGTTACCCATCTCTTTCTATGGCACCAAAACATTAGTTGTAGGTATCAATGGGTCATTGATGTATGGGTAATATCAACTTTGTTTACTTACTTCTTTAAACTTTTTTGCATGTTCTAAAATGTCTAAAGGAAGCATGAATTATTTATATGACAACAAAGAGCAAATTTTGTGGGTTTGTTGTTTTGTTGTTGTTGTTGTTGTTGTTGTTGTTTGTCTTGAAACTATAAATAAGTATTAAAACATTTGCCTAAATTTTCCTTACTCCAGGGTGTTTGTTGGCTGTTGGAATTCTTCATCAACAAGTTGGCGTTAAAGGTGGTGTCTTCGTTATAAGACGAAGCTCCATAGAGATTCATACTTGTACAAGAAGAATTAGAAAACTTCCCTTCCCAACGATATCCCTTTCTACTGTAAACATAGGCTGGGGTAGTACTTTCATTTTCTCAGGCCACCAAGATCCCGTGAAATGCCCCCATGATTACAGTTTCACTCAACCTAAACCAAGAGCAGGGTTAACCCTCAAGCACGGATTTAACCCTTGGGGATTTAACGCCTCAGGCCGCATTTAAATTTGTCTCAAATACATGGTGTGTAAAGCTCCCAAGATAGGAGTGAAATTCACCCTCTGTCTCTTGCAGAAAGGCTTGGGCTATAAGAACCTGAGAGAACAGTCTGTCTCTATTCATCTCAAGGTCTTCACTATCTGAAAGGAATATCTTTATTAGACTGGATGTAAAGGGGATAAAAGAAAACAGTCAACATATGTTCTCTTGCATTCAGAAAACCTAGATTTCTTTAACAAGATATTTAACCAAAACCATTTATCAAATTATACAGGGTCTGGCAGAAGTAATTCCATTTTTTAAGTAGTACAGTGTGCTTGAGTGTGATATTGTTAGGTTACAGAACTTTATAATAAACGATTTGCTATAGATGACCAGCTCATAAAAAGGAGGTGTTACTTCTGCCAGACTCTGTATATTAAAGAACTGCTGAGCTGAAATTTCTTTCGATAACATGATTTTAATCAATACTTTCAAGCAAATAATATAGTAGCACCATCTACCATAAGGAAAAATATCTTACTCTTATAAAAAATAATTTCCCAAACTTAAAAACAACAGATGTTATTGAAACTGTTTCATTTTCCACTAATATTTAAAAATGTCATTGAAATGCAATTAGGTTTGCCTTATATGATCTGATTTCTCACCTTATTAGAATTAATTGTGTGATCTGAAATTATAACCAAAGACCAAGATTTAAATTTCACTCATGTACACAGGCAAAATGCTATTATCTCAGGAGCTAAATTCAGCTTAAAAAGAGGGCAGGCAAACAAACATAAAGCTATTAATCCTTGGCTGACTTTGAGCCCAAAAATGTGGTCTGTAGACTGGCAAATAAAATGGGATGAAAGGTAGGAAGGCAAATAGGATTCTTAATTTTGCTTATGCAATCCAGGCAGCATAATTGATAAATGTTTTTCATGATAAAGATTCCTAGAATAGAAGTTCTCTGGAATTAGAAATCTCAGTTATAAGTATTCCAATGGCAAATATTATTCATTGGGTTTACATACAAACATCTTACAGTGTTACAAACTGAGATACTGAAGTCTCTTCTCTTAGATGATACATAACTTCAAGGGAGGATATATCTGATATTTATTTGTTGGAGCTTTTTGCAAAGGGGACGTGAACTAGAATTGAAATTAATTAGGTGGTTTTTTTTGGTTTTGTTTTTTTTCTGGGTGGGGGGGTATTCTTTCATACTTGTAAAACTCAACTTAAGGCTAGAATTGAGTATATATTTTGTATACTGCCAGAAATAATTTAAATTATACTGTTCTTATGCAATTCAGAAAGGATTCTGATTAAGATATGGTACTCTACAAATCTTTTCTCAATATTGTAACATTCAGCTTATGCCTTTAGAGAAATAAAACAAGCCTCAAATTAAAAACACACAGAGTACATTTCTACAAAATTAACTTCCCACCACAGCTAAGTGGGGGTCAGGGGACAGTACTGGTCCTGGGTTTGAGGCTAATACACACACTGAGTTTTGTACTTAAATTCCTTGAAGCCCTGGGAACACGTCACTTACACTTAATTATATGGTGTGCTTCATTTCAAACTCAGAACCAATGTCCATGGAACTCCCCTGTGAAAGGTAAATTAGTGTACTCAAATGGCTCTAAAGGAACACATTTGCTTGGTCACAGGGGATAACCCCCTTGCCCTCCCCTGCTCCAGCAACTTCCCCACACCAGAGATGGATGCTGGAAGGGAGCTTAGAATTCATTAATTCAACTGTCTTTATTCACAGAGGAGGAAACTGAGGTCGGGGTGTGGGGAGGGGGAGTGGGTGGAGAGTAGGATGGTGAGTTGTTTAGAGTCACACAGCTGGTTTACAGACAAACCAGGAGCAAACCCCATGGCTGAGTGAGCGTCTCTTGGGAATTCTTAGAATACAGAGAATGCTGGGCTGTTGTCAAAGACATTTTGTGTTCCATAAGCTATAAGAGCCACAGTAACTTCCATACGATGAGCATGTGAGCACACCCTCCATTTAAGCAGATGGGTTCCTGGCACCTGGCACTTCCCCTGTCCCCTCATTCTCCCTTCCTGGCTGTCCCTTCCCTTTGCCAACTAGTGCTCCACTTCTACCAGAGTACAGTTAAGGAGAGAATGAGTAGAAGTTCTACAAGTCAGTTCATTTCATAGGTTGTTAGGTCAGGTATTAACACCCCAGGAGAGAAAACACTGAGAAATGCTACGAAAGTCACACAGCTACTAGGTAACAGAACTGAGCATGAGCCCACAGTAAAATTAAAGGCGGGAGGGGGAGATGACTTGTTGTCTTCCACAATACATACGGCAAAGAGAAAATAGCAAGTCAAACAGAATACTGAGTGTCCCGCATGGTCACACCCCTTTATCTGCCAGTAGTCTTTACATTCTGTCTTCTCTCAGGTTGAGGTCGCCATGAAAACAAAGATGCCCTTGGGAATGTCATACATTCCTATCAGCCAGTGATTTCCTTTAACTTTCTAAAACTAAAGAAGGTATGGAAAAAACCTGGGACGTAATAGAGCACCAGGAATACTAGTCTCCCCGCCCCTTCTGGCTCCTGCTTCGCCCCCCACAAGGCTTCTCTGGGGTCCCATTCCAAATGCTAACTGCTAGCCTGCCTTTGCTTTTTGTTTGTTTGTTTGACAGCTCAGTGAACGACCATCAGAAGAACAATGTAGAGTTCCACCTAGACGTAAATGCCCTTTCAGGGACCTGAGCCCCTGTGTGCTGGGCAGGGCAGGGGGTTAGCCATCAGGTAATTTGGACTCCGCTCAGAAAACCGAGGGGAGCTCTGACATTCTTCAGCAAACACTTCTGCCCCTGTGGGAAGAGCATAAATCCTTCCTCTTTGATGGATAAGGGAGGGAAACAGCAGGTGCCTTGACCCTTCTCACCTCCCCTGCGATGGGTGGGAGGACGAACGGGAAAGTTGCAAGTGCTCACGGAGGCTGTTCCTTTGACATATCTTGCTTAGCACTAAGCTGAGAGCGGGGGACACAGGCCTCTGCTCTGGGCCTCGCGTGCTTCTGCACATCTGGGAGCTCCAGCCCTCAGATGGGTCCTATATTTAGACCTACCCCGAGGTGGGTGAGGACGTCTCACCACCACCTCCGGGGACAGCCTTCCTCCTCCACACTGACATCTGACATATGACTCAACTTCCACACAGAGTCCCTGCTGAGAGTGGAGCTATCAGTGAATCCGAGGTTCAAAGCCGGAGCTGCAGCCAGTCCTTTGGCCCTGAGCCTGGGCCTGGGTTGTGCTTTCGAGTCCTTGCAGGACGGCAGGCAGGGCCAGCCCCAGGGAGAGCAGGGAAGGAAGCCCTCGGTTTCTTAGAGCTGACACAGGAGTCTGGAGGAAACCAGGGAGCACAACTGGCTACGGAATCTCAGAGCTGAATGTCTTTGTGCTCTCCAGAGATCAAGGGGATGCAAAAGGGTGAAGACTCACAGGTCCTTAGGCCAGTCATCGAAAGTTTTAAACCACCCACTTGAATCTCCTGAGCGCAACCGAAGCTGGCGTTCCTCACAGTGAGATGACAGACACATGGAGTCCTGAGAATCCCCAGATTTTTAAAACAGAATCAGATGAAAACAGACCCAAAGGTCTCATGCTTCCCATGACTTCACCCTTATTGAACGGAGGGAGATTCTGCCTTCACTGTCAGAGCCACAGCATGGGAAGTCTGGAAGGGGCTTTTCCCTCGGAAAACAGCAAATGTTCTTTGAAAAATAGGAGGGACCTTGGAGGCAGAGACTGTCCGAGCCAATCCCCTCTGGCAGATGACAATTGTGGTGTGTGTGTGCAAGGGGGGGCAGGCAATATTCACTGCCATTTTGTAAAGCACCTACTATGCCAGGTCCTGCACCAAGCACTTTCAGAGCATCATTTCATTTTGTCCTTTGGGGATTTTTTCTCCCTTCTCATTTTACCTCTTTTAACTTCTCCCCTTCTTACTACTCAGGGATATTTAGTAACTTGCCTGAGGTCTGTGGTTAGATGCGTGAGCAGGAATCTACAATCTGCTCCCAGGTCTGACTCCAAAATTTGTGCTCTTAACTTTTCTACTTAAACTGAAGGTACATTAAAATACCAGAACCAGAATCATTTATTAAAAATGAGTGGCAGAGTGAAAACTAAAATCTAAATTCTATTCTGAAGCACTTTTTTATTTTTCCAGATCCTTTCCATGGGCATTAATTATATTGGTTTAGAGGAGGGGGGAAGAAGAGTGGGAGGGGAGGTGGAAGTGGGCACCGGATATACGGTGGTGGAGGGGGAGCTGATTCTGGGTGGTGGGCACATAATGCGATGCATGGGTGATGTGATGTGGAGTTGTACATCCGGAAACTATTTAATTGTTACCAACCAATGTCACCCCATTAAATTTAACAATAAAATAAAATAAAATAATATTGGTTTTTAATGTCATATTGAGATTATTACATTTTCCTCAACACATTAGGAACAATCATTCTTATCTAAAATAATTTTTTTTTAATATATTTTTTTTTATTTATTTATTTTTGACAGGGAGAGAGAGAGATACAGAGACAGAGACAGAGAGAGAACTAAACTGGGGGAGCTCCCAGTTCAGCATATGGTTCCGCACGGGCCGGGGCCGGGATTTGATCCCTGGTCCCCAGCGCTGCAAAGTGAGCGCTTAACCCACTGAGCCATCCCGGCTTCCCCTCAAATAATTTTATAGTTGGAAATAAAAAGATTTACATCTGACCTGGTACACCGGTGGTCACAATTAAACAGTTTGCTCTAGCATAGTGGTTAAGAGGAAAGATTTTGAAGCTAAATACCTGGGCTCAAACCCTAGCATCATCACTTAATAACTTGTCCAATGACAACATTAGTACTTTCTGTGACTTATTTACTTTATCTTAAACACTGGACTAGTAATAGCACCGACTTTATAGGGCTGTTTTAAGGATTATAAATGCATTAATTCATATAAAGCACTTAGTGCTTGGCACATAGTAAATACTCAATAAAAGCTGCAGCTTAAGAAACAATGGTAATAATGAAAATGAAATTTCAACTCTGCCGTGTTTTATGGCTTCCTCAGCCCTTTGATAAATATCTCATTTGTCATCTCTAGTCCTGGCAGTGCCAAAGAAAATTACATTATTGTATCATTTAGCTACAAATGGCATAATTAATGAAGGCAAGAGTGATTGCAAAAAGCCTGTGATATTTCTGCATTGGTGTAAGCTGGTTGTTATAGCAACCGTCCCCAGTCAAGGACCCTTTACCAGGCAGAGAAAAACCCATTTTTGCAGCCTTCACAGCACATCTGTTTCTTTGCTCAGCTGATTATCTCTTGTTTGCAACAATGAGCAGATGGAAATAAAAATGAAAAAAATGTATATTCTAAAAAGGAGCAAATGCTCATTTATCCACAAGTCTGCTTTCTAATACAGAAACAGGCCTTTGGCTGTTTTAGAAAGATGCCAAGTAAACTGTATCCTGAATATATGGGCTGCTTTTCTCAGTGGTGAGACTGCAAAGTGCCATCAACCTATTAATTACAGGTGATAGGTCCTTCGTGTATGTTTTTTACAACAATGTGTCTCACACCACATCTCCATATACCTTTGCTGTGTATGAGCTGTCTCAGTTAGCACACATTTTCCACACTGAACATCCCATACAAATACACTAAAGTGAAAGAGTGCAAGGCCAGTGGGCTAGAAAACCTGAATTCTAGGCCAAGTCTGCTCTGAACTAGCACTGAGAGGATCTTCCCCGCCTTAGTTCCTTCATCTGTAAAATGGGACTTGCATTCCCATGCTCTGAAAAGCCAAACAGCTCTAGCACTTACTAGGTTTGTGAATTTAGGCACGACATTTCCTCCTCTCACTTTCCTTAGTAGTACAATAGAGAAAACAACATCTGCTATAGAGAGCAGTTGTGAGAATTAAATAAAATAATGTGTTTAAAAATCACCTATTATATTGGGGAAGCTGGGATGGCTCAGTGGGTTAAGTGATCACTTTGCAGCCCTGGGGACCGAGGATCGAATCCAAGCTCCAGCCCATGCAGACCCATATGCTGAACTGGGGTGTGCCCCCAGTTCAGTTCTTGACAGGACCTATGTGGGAGGCTCCTGGCCCAGTTCCTGCCCTGTGCAGCCCTGTGCCCACCTGCGGAGTGAAACTATATGGAAAACTAATGTCAACTATGGAGACTGCTCTGGGCCCTCCCCCTTCTCTCTGTCTCTGTATCTTTGTCAAACACAACAAAAATAAATCTTTAAAAAAACAAAAAAAATCACCTATTATAGGGGAAGCTGGGATGGCTCAGTGGGTTAAGTGCTTGCTTCACAGCCCTGGGGACTGAGGATCAAATCCCGGCCCTGGCCCGTGTGGACCCATATGCTGAACTGGGGTGTGTTTCCCATGTGGGAGGCCCCCAGTCTGGTTCTCACCGCCTGGTTTGGCCCCTGGCTTAAGTGGGCATGCCCCCCATGTGGGAGGCCCCTGGCCCAGTTCCCACCCTGCACGGCCCCCACCCACCTTTGTGGAACAAAACCCTGTCAGAAACTGATGATATACAACTATGGAGACTGCTCTGGGCCCTTCCCCTTCTCTCTGCCTTTGTCTCTCTCTGTCTTTCTCTCTGTTCCTGTCAAAAAACAAAATAAATCTTTAAAAATCATCCATCATAGTCCCTGGTGTGTTAGTGTGTCCTCAGTAAGTGAAAGTCTCCTTCCCACTGTAAACTTGCTTGGCAGGCACAATATTTACACTATGTGATAATCAGCTGGCTCATGGCACTAGAACTGATCCCTGAGGTCTCCCACTTGTCAGACGTCACCCCTTGTAGTGTCCCAGGGAAAGCGACAGCCACCTCTGCTCTGGAACACTTTTGGACAACAGCCACTTACCATCCAGAATGGAAGTATTTCAATATTTTAACAATCAGCATGCCCCCAGTGCATACCAGCTAACTACAAGGTATTATTTCAATATTGTCTACAAATATCTTCAATAAAAGCAATAATGACAACTTTGGATCCTTTTCTTGGGTTTCAGTCATTTACAAGCATTCAGTTTAATTCTTTACTACATATGATGGTGGGAAAGGATCAGCTATCCTTAACCCATTAGGCTCATGTCCCTTCTTTTCTATAGATCAGGATATTACCTAGCATGTATTGATGCAAATATTAGCTGAGCGCTACAAATACTGATAGTGGGCATGGGTTGTGCTGAAAATCACTTAGATCAAGTGAGTCAAAACATATAGAGTCCAATAAAACTAAAAGCAACAAAGAAACAAAACCTCACGGACACAGTCAATAGTTTAGTGGTTACCTGATGGTAAAGGGGAGGGGGTGGGGTAGGAAGGAGGGGAAGCCTAATACACGGTCTTGGAAAGAAAGCTGAATCTGGGTGATGAACACACATTGTAATGCATAGACAAAGGACTATAGAATTGTACACCTGGAACCTATGTCACTTTTACTAACCAATGCCACCTTAATAAATTCAATAATTAAAAACAATAACTAAAAAAATAACATATAGAGTCCAGTCACTATTACCCACTTACCCATTCAATGTCTCTGGGCACTTAGCCTGCAGAGCCTTAGATTTTATATCTATAAAATCTATGTAATCATGCCTAACCGGTATCCTCATAGGTAGGTGAAAGCACTTAAAAATGAGATGTATAAAACTCCTATGAAAATGTCAGATACCATTATTCATACTATTTATTATAAGAAATTGGGTGTCAGAGACAATGGGGGAGAAATGAGACGATGAATGTGGACAATGGAAAGACTGTGAATATATATATATATATATATATATATATATATATATATATATATATATATATATATATATATATATATATATATATATATATATATATATATATATATATATATATATATATATATATATATATATATATATATATATATATATATATATATATATATATATATATATATATTCACAGGCTAACATCACAGGCAGGGTGACTAGAGCCTCAGTATAAACAGAAGTTTGAGGGAAATGACCTGGGCCAAGAATCTCAAGAGATAATCAAAGAATGCTTGGTCAGAGAAAAAGTCGGACAGTAGAAAATTCTGAAGGTGCTGAGGGCCCATGCGGGAAGGTAATTTGTTATTCTTGGTACACCCACAAAGAGCTGTGTATGCATCAGACATCTGAGGCTGAGGTTGAGGGTGTGTGTGTGCATGAGTGTGTTAGTTACACAGGCAAAGCTTACCTCTCTAACTAAGCGAGCACCTGTAATATGCAGACCTGTAGGTCCCAAATGACTGGCTGATTATCTTGGAAACTTGAATTATTTACTATAGAGGAAGAGTCCTAAGTCTTTGGAGAGTTGTTATGGGTTGAATTATGTCTTCCCAAAAAGATAGGTTAAAGTGCTAACCCCAGAATCTCAGAATGTAAACTTATTTGGAAATGGGGTAACTATAGATGTAATATTGCAGCTGATGTCATACTGGAATAAGGTGGACCCCTAATCCTATATGACTGGTGTCCTTATAAGAAGATGGTCATATAACAGAGACACACAGGGCAAATGCCATGTGACTACAAAGGCAGATATTGGAGATTTGCTATTATAAGCCAAAAACACCAAAAATTTCCAGCAAACCACCAGAAGCTAAGAAGAGGCAAGGAAGCATCCTAGGAAGTTCAGATGGAGTGCACCCTGCTGGCACCTTGAGTTCAGACTTCTAGCCTCCAGAACTGTGAGACAGTAGTTCCTGTTGTTGTAAACCACCTAGTTTGTGCTACTTTGTTATGGAAATCCTGGGAAACTAACACACAATGGGTAAGGCTGTTACCCTGGGACAAGAGGAGAAGCCACTTTAACTTCTTCGCTGGCCACAGGAGCAGCCTCGTGGGAGTACAGGGAGACATGGGTGTTTCATTGTACCATGGGCACCTTCAATGGCAGCTATTGGAATGCTGGTGCCATTGCTGCCCCTCAGATATTCACAGGCAGTATTGTCATAACTACCCACAAGTCAGTCCCTAACCATGAAGCCACAGGCAGGGAAATTTAAGAGCCTGGGTTTTTGATGTCTTTACTGGGCTGCTGAATCAAACTCTAAAACAACCCACTTCTGTACTCACATTTATAAGGTTACACGAGAAACTTACTTTCCTATGGTTTAAGTCAGTTTGCTCAGTGTTGTCTGTTAAATACATACTTTCTACATTGCACGTCTTTCTTTCCCTTTTAATCTTTGAGTCACAGTATTTGGTTTGGAAAATAATTGTACGGATCTTGACTTTTAGATGAACCCTTTTACTATGCCAGGCAATATTTCCCCCAATAGCATTGTTTCAAAGGACTATCACACTCAGGGAACCCCCTAAAATCTTCCTTCTTCCACACTGCTGAGACGGCACTGCTTTTCCACTGTTTTTCAGCTTTTGTAGTGTCCAACGAGGCAGTGAGCAGAAATAAGTGGAGAATGTTGACAACACAACAGTCAATTCAAGCTGCAGCTTCCAGCTGCCCCAGTGAACTGTGCATTTGGGCTGCCCGTCAACATTTGACTGTGGTACGGTCACATTCCATTAGTTACCTGCTTTGTAGTATAGCCCATTTGAATTAAATATTGCAGTTACTCAAACTGGTGAAATACAAATGGAAACAAAAGTGGGGAAAGAATAATTTGGTTCAATATCTCAAGAATAAAATAGATTCAGCTGCATTTTCAAAATAAAAGCCTGCAATGGTTTTACCCTACTGGCATGTGTGTGTTGTCAAATTTAATCTAAAGACCACTTATTCATACAAGCAGAAGTGAATGCATACTATGGTCAATATACTATGCAGGCCATCATACTGAAAGGAAGCAGGGCTTTCCGTTGCAAAATATGCCTTTTGGGATGTTGATTTTAAGCTGGTTTCTGAGAAAGATAAGACTCAGAAAGAACCTCTGCCTAAAAGAAATTTAGATAGAGGACCTGCTCCAGGAAAGGCTATGTCTCCCTTAGAGTTTAATCTGAACTAAGTATGGTAGACAGGAGAGAACCTAGCAAAGGCCATTTGTTCAAAGTCCTCTCTGTGTCCCATTGTTAAAGATGGTCCAACAAACATTTATTTACCAAACATTTGCTTTTCCATCTCCATGTGAATTGCCTTCCTGCCCTTTGAAGTACCAGTGACCCTGCCCCCGCCCGTCCCCCATCCCCCCCACCCCCCCACCCCAAATCTTTCTACTTAATTCCAGAATGACAAAAGTCTCAACTGCCCGATGGGTTTGGGGGTCTCATATTTTATGACACCTTGGCATGTACATATGTAATAAACTTTGTACATTCCCTCCTGTTAATCTATCTGTTACTTTGATTATTAGCTCAGCTAGAAGAACTTAGAAGGTGAGAGGAAAGATATATATTTTTACATTCCCATAATATGAAGACAGTGTTCATTTGAACCATTACCAATTATACTTTCAAGGACTGCTCTTGACCCAAAACCTTGCTCACCGTGGAAAGTATAATTGTTTGTTGAATCTAACTGACAAATGGAACTGTTCCTATGGGCATTCTTATGAAGAATTTTAATGAACAAAAAGGGGCTTTGTTGGACAGAGTACTTCTCCATTGGGAAAATAAAAGCATAAAGATTGTGTAGACTTGAGTCCCAAGAACTGCAGCCTGGAACTCAGAGTATTTTGGACACAAGCACACATCCAGAGAGAATCTTTGAGGCACACCCAGAGCAAACAGGCACTTGCTCCTGCAAGGCCCTGTCAAGGTCTCCACACTGTAATCTGGCTACTCCTTATTTTATCCACTACAGCAGGCAGGAAGTAGCACTGGCTCTTCCCTGCAGGGAAGGGTACAAGTTCCAGGCAATCTGGGCAATAAGAGCTCACCATAAACCACTCAACGGCCCCTTACAGAAACCTGCCACATATTTTCTTCAACCCAGCTGAAAATGAAGACATAAAAAGGTACAAAGCCAAAGGCAAGCTCCTCTTATTTATATTTTTGTGATTCCACAAATAACAGCTTCCTGTAGTTTCGAACAGGAACATCATTTTCCTTGCTATGTTACCCAAATTTGAGCTGAGCGGCCTCAGTTATCTTTCCTTTAACAACAGATCAATTAAAATCTGCAGAGAAATTTACTAATAGTTGCAAAGCTCTCCTCCAATGACCTTCCAAATTCATTTTCTCTTTTTGGCTTTTGGTTTTTTAACAATGTATTTACTCCTCCAAAGGATGCTTATCAAGTACCCACTCTGTATCAAGCACTATACTGAGAGCTGGGTGTCTGAAGTCCTTGCCAGAGCTTAGAGTCCAGTTGGGAGACTTGTCTGGCTATCATAGAACAGTTATGGTTCTATCGAGGGGTGTGAAGACTGCAGGCACTCCACAAGCACAAAGACATAGATGCCCTCTGCTTACCTCGGGAGCCATCCAGAATGGGGTCCCAACAGAAGTGTTTCTCCGCAGACGTGTACTGGTGAGTTGAGCTGAGACACCTACAAGGAAAGTGTGTTGTAATCAAGCAGTGAGCAGAGGATGATGCTAGACCAGGGGTTGGCAAACGTTTTCCAGAAAGGGTAAGATACTAAACATTTTGGGCTTTTTGAGCCATATGTTCTCTGTCACCACTGCTTACTCTGCCATTGCAGTGCAAAAGCAGCCATAGATAGCACAGAAACAAATGAGTGTGACTGTGTTTTCATAAAAATTCATTTATGGATGCATACAGTTTTCATATGTCTTAAAATATTCTTCCTTTGATTTCTTCCCAACCATTCATAAATGTAAAAGCCATTCCTAGTTCACACACCATACAAAAGCAGAGGCAGGTCAGATTCAGTCCACAGATTATAGTTTGTTGACTGTTGTGTGGGAGCATTTATCACTCTATCTAAATCACTAGAGTATTTCCGCCCTAAGGAAGATTTTTATCCATACTACTGCAAAATTGAAATCAAAAGAAAAAATATCAACAACTAGGATCAACCCAAATTATATTCCTACTATATTTCCAATATATTTCAGGTGATTTCTTTCTTAAAATGGTGCTTCATTTTATGGAGAAAGAAAATTGGCATGTATTATTCATAATACAGCATTAGTGTAGACATAAAAAGTGTTCAGTACCTTATCTTACCTAAAAGCCTGGAAAACTAGAAAGAAAACTATGTTTGTCAAATGAAAAAATAAATTAATGAATATTATTACTTATGGAGGGCTCAAAGTAGGGGACCTAAATTTTAATATAATTTTAGTGTCCTTCATCTGTCTTAGCTTTGAGATAGCTTTCTTCTTCATATAACAAGGGAATAAAGTGGAAGTCAAGGTTCACTGGGTTAGGAGTCAGAAGGCCCATGTCTTTTTCTAATTGCATGGCTTCTCACAGACCACCTCACTCTAAGCCTCAGTTTTCTCATCTTCAAACTGAGGATAATGATGCCCATCACACCTAATGCAAGGGTTCTTCTTAAAGACCAAATAAGAGAACAAATGTGAAAATCATTTAGAGTTTTAAAGTATTTTATCAGTATAAGGTATTCTTTTATACTAGCAGAAACTGAACACGGTCCTTAAGAGAATGATAGGGGTTGGCACTAATGTTATTGATGATGAGAACTCAGAAACCAGGAGCAAAGGACACTCGTTTGAAATTAACAGGCATAAGTCTGCCAAGGAACCATTGGTTATTTTCGGTTGGGGGTAGGTATGCTAGCTGCTTGCATTCTCTTTATTAGAAAGCCAAAGAGGCTTTCTACATAACTCTATTGGTCATGAATAATTTCTTGTTTTACCCATTCCTCCACTATAATTTTGATAAAAAGAAGAAAAATACTATACTTTTCTGTGTTTCATTTCTAGAAATGTCTTTCATAGCAACTAAAAGTTCAGGAACTTTTTACTGAAAAGACTAGGAACCCTTACCCTCATACCAAATCACAGAGCTGTTGAGTGGATAAATCAACATTAATCCCCATTCTCATCCTTCACAACATTCCCATTCTCTTTCCCTTACAACATATTCACTGCCCTCAGGACTCTGTGGAAAATACATCTGTAATGTCATAACACAACACATTTGTAAAGTTAAAACATTTCTCAGATAGAAAGATGAGTGTAAAACTTAAAGTGCCTCTATTTTTCTTTGCTTGCTCTTTAGTAAGTAGGACCAATACACCAAAGTGACTTCATCTATTTTTGGGTGATTTCTTCTGAGCAAATGATTCACTGATACAATTTAACAGTGAATTCTTACCAATAAAGCAATAACTACTCAAAATCATCAGTCTTTTCTCCTACTATGTTTGACATTGATAAAGAACATTTTAAAAACTGCTTCTATAAATGTTTCTCATTATTTGAAACAATCATGCTGAAGTACTGTTGTTGAACTCATTTAGAAGATTAAATCATTCAATAAACTTAAAAAGGAAAACCAAATGGTTTGTTGGTTTGTGAATATCAATACATGAGTATTGTAGAGGATATTTAATGGTTCTCTGACCTTAGGTAATATTGCTCTACATTGCTTCTCATACTTCCATTTTCTGTTAATGTTTCCAGTTTAACCAGCCTCACTTGTAGCAGCAATAATCACAATTTAAAGGGATGTTAGTTCCCAGACCCAAAGGACTAGTTTACCTTCTGCTCACTGGGAATAAGTATGCCTAAGGCTAGGGAAAGTCATTTGAAAGACCAAACTGCCTTCTCTTTTCATATGCAAAACAAGAAATGACAAGATGTAAATTATAGACTATTGCCCTGAGAAATGAAATTCTTCCCAGAAAAGCAGAAAGTTTTTCCATCAAATTCTTCTTTTGAAACACTTCTATTTTCTATCTTTAATAAAATTGCTTCTAAAGCTGAAAATAGATTAACAAACGGCATCTCCTAGGGTGATCCATCTGTTAAACCAACCCCCTCACCAGCCTGTGTTTGACTGGAAACGTCCCTCAGCCTACGGTGTAGCAGAGAAGCCCCTGTCTTCTGAGATTGCAATAAATTGTTGCCCTTGGCTACACTGCACACATCAAGAAAACAAACGACAAACAGTCATTACCAAAGTCAACGAGCTTAACTCCTCCTTCTGTTGTCAGAAGAATGTTATTCCCCTTGACATCACGGTGGATAATTCGGTTATTGTGCAAATGCTGAAGGCCCTGCATGGTATCCCATCACCACCAACCAACAGGAAAGAGAAAGAAAAAATTCGCATGTCATTTTAAAACAATTATTCTACTATTGAACATCTAATCAAAGTCCATATTTAGCCAACCTCCCTGCTGTTACACACCTTGCATATAATAAGGACGTTTTCTCCTATGAATATGCAATGGAGAACCATCCCATGACAAATTGCCCCTCTGTCGTCCTCCCCACCCAGCTCAATGGGCATGCTTACCAGTAGGGCCCCGTATAAGATGTATGAGATCACGGCTTCATCCAGCTGCTGGCCACAGCTGAGCAGACCTTTGACAAGCTCCGTGACTGAGCCCCCATTACACAGCTGCAAGAGGAGGTGCGAGGAAAGAGACAGCAGGACACATACAAACAGAAAAGGAAAAGACATTAGGAATAAAAGCCCTCATGTAGTAAAGTAAATCTGCAGAACACAAAACTCAAGGTCGAAATAATTAAACTTCAAATTTCCATGACAGAGTCAAATTGTGTGTGTGTGTGTGTGTGTGTGTGTGTGTGTGTGTTATTCAAGGTGATGATTTATAAATGAAAGTGCATGTCCAAAAAATTGATTTTTTAACATTGTCAAGTGAAATATAAAAGCACAAGTTATTATTTAGAAATTTGAAAGAGAAAGCATGGTGACTAATTGAATGTTTTTCATTTTTACAAGAACATTGTCTATTTTTTTAAACATGCAGTTTGAGGCTAAGAAAAGATCTGAGGACGCAAGATGGATGCCCTTGATACTTGGAAAGGAATCAACTTCATTTCAAACCTCTCTGTCCCCAGTGCTGGCACTGCAGGCAACAGAAACCCAACCAGCAGCTCTCTCTAGAATTGCCATTGCCTGTCAAGTGTCTAGAGTGGAGTTACATCGTTTGTGCATCTAACCTTCTCATACTCAACTTCAGACATGCAGCAACTTTATGCTCTTCTTTCTTTTTCTATATTTAAAAGCACAGTAAGAACATAACTTGCATGTCTGTTCTTTGTTATCTATTATACATTACTGAGATTTGAACCAGGTATACTATACTTTTGCAGCAACCTAAGGGTTTTCTTGAATACTTTTTACTAACTGCAGGTTTGGGTTTGCCACATATTTGCCATCTTCAACCAAGGGTCCTCAACTGGTTTGAACTGGGCATGTGAATACCTTGAAATTGTAGGCAATGAGTATATGCATTTTGCAATTTTGTGCTAAAAAAATTCTGAATTTATGTCAGATTCTCAGTCCCGTTATTGTCCGTATAAAGGTTAAGACCCATCTTTAGAGACCTAAGTTGCCTTCTAGCATTTTGTCAGCAGTTTGGGAAAGAGGTAACTAGTGAACTGTGGAAGGTTCCTTAGGTTGTGGCTGATTGAGTCAAATGCCTTTTCATAGGTAAGAAAATCTGAGAGAGCACAGATTAGCACCTTTCCTAAAAGAAGACAACATTTTATCAAAAAATAATATATTAGAATCTATTCAATTCTAATTATAAACATCTACAATACTTTAATATTGAGTGAGCAGAAATTTTTATTTGATGTGTATATCATTCCTGCTACGTACATGGCAGATACCTTGCACTCACATTAATATTCAAGATAACCTGGAACTGAATTTGCTCATATATTTACCATTTAAATTGCTCATAAGCAAGAGTATGTGACTAAAAATCTAACAAAGATAAAAATTATTATTTCTCAGGAATGATTTAGTAGGGACCCTAAAGCAATGAAATGAATTGAAGTTTATGATGGTCCCATGAGTTCGGATAAAATGTCCTTGGAATCTACTTCATACCAGTCAGATGTAACTTGGAACTCAACAGTGATCACTCTGATGACCCTAATATTAAATACCAGGGTAATATTTCCAAAGGATTCCACATTCTTTTGATTCTATGTCTTATATGACCCTGCAAGGGCAATAACATTCGATCTTCAATATAATACCCTCTTGAGCAATTAATGCATTTTAAGTGCCATGATTTATAGAATAGTCTTAAAAGCTAAGCTTTTAACAGACATAAAAATAATTTTCTAGGGGAAGCCGGGATGGCTCAGTGGTTGAGCGCTCGCTTTGCAGTGCCAGGGACCGAGGATCGAATCCCAGCCCTGGCCTGTGCGGACCCATATGCTGAACTGGGGAGTGCCCCAGTTCAGTTCTCTCTCTCTGTATCTCTCTCTGTCAAAAAATTAATAAAATAAATAAATAAAACCTTTAAAAAATAATAATAATTTTCTCAAGACTCCTCAATCTAGATTCTATAGTTCATAAAAAAAAAAAATTGGAGAATTGACCACAGAATCAAATGATGATCATCGAAGAATGCAGGACATGACATAAACAAAGTTCTCCACCCACAAAAAGAAAAGCCCTCCTGAAGCAGATGACGTGGAGCTTGGAGAGCTCGAGAGAACAAGATGAGATTGAGGATACACCCCTCTTAGGGGTCCTGTATAAGAGGGTAATGATAGAAGCTACAGTTCCTTATAACCCTCTTTTCATTTAGAAACCAAAGGGGAGATCTCCTCATAGGAGTGCCTCCTACCCACAAAGGGGTGTCTGTGTTGAGTTGAAATGGAAGTATAGTATGGTGGGGCCAACCAAGCCTGGGATTATAACAGATCTCTACAGCCTGCTTATGACTTGCAGGAGATTCAAAACTTTTTGCTCCATTTGGGGATAGAAACAGAGTAGAGTTTGAATGTGGAGGACAAAGAAAGTGAGGACCTCATGATAGGAAAGAAAATCGAAGACCAAGGACATGGGGAGATGCCAAAGGCAAACAGTACAAGCAAGGACTTGAGGGTCACCAACCAGCTTTACAAGAGCATCTACTTGTACCTATATCCAGATGCCACCCAGGGAGAGGGAAAGGACAGAGGGAAAGAAGAGGCCCTTAAAATACTAAGTCCTTGCCCAAATGGTTGAGCTTTGAACTGGACTGTGAACTGAGATTTAAATACTAGAATTTGCCTTTTCCCAAAGAAGTCACTCAGTTGTACTAAGTTTAAGAGAATGAGTTAAAATCAGTTGTCTCCTTGAACAAAGTTGAGTTCAGTTACTGAAAAGAAAGTTACTTCTTTGTTCTCAATAGTTTGTGACTGTCCAGTTTATACCCATTACTCAAACATGAATGTGACAGGTCTCTGCTCTCAAAGAGCCCACCACCAATAATGGCCACATACGTAATCAGAATATGACATGTGAAACTAGGGGTGTGCCTAAGGGAGTATGGTGGTGCCACAACGGGAATGGTAACCTCTGTTAAGGAAGGTTACAGAGAAGATAGTCTGGGAAATCTTCCGAGAGGACATAGCATTTACAATGAGTTTGAAGGACAAGTAAGCTTACAGAAAGTAGACAAGAAGGAAAAGGGTATCCCTGCAAAAGGAGCACCATGTGCAAAGGAAGGGAACGTGAAAGAATGAGGAATGTGTGTGTGTGTGTGTCTATCTCCTTGCATGTGTGCAGGTGTGCAGGTGTGTGTGTGTGTGTGTGTGTGTGTGTGTGTGTGAATTCTAAATACTCTGCTACTTGGGGGATGAAGGGTGCCAGGATCCTGGGGCAGGGAGATGGAGAAGGAAGGTGGGGAACGGGGAATGAGGGGTCTCATCAGCTAAGGAGTCTGAGGAGGTGCCCCCCCAATGGAATTTATTTATAAGAAGCTGTGCATTCATTCTCACATGTTTAAATGTCAGTCATCTTCAAAGTACTCTCTGTTTGATTCAATACACCCACTGAGATGCTTTCTAAAACCATGGCTCAAAACAGTTTTGAACTCATTGATTTTAACGCCTTATAGTAATTCAGCTATTTTTGTTTCACCTCTTCCACATAGGCAAAACATTTCCCTTGCAGGACTTTTTACATCACAGAAGCAAAAAATGTCACTCAGGGCAAGATTGGGTGAAAAAGGAGGGTGGGGCACGGGGGTCATGCAGTTTTTGATCAAACACTGATGAACACTCAGTGCGGTGTGGGCAGGTGCATTATCATGCTGCACATTGCTCGTGTAAATCACCTATCATTAATGGGCAAATGTGTTGAAAGAGTCTCCATAAAAAATTCACTGAAGCTGAACACAGCCTCTCACAACAACACCAGCTGGTACACTGATGCAGATGCATCCTAGAACCTAGCAGGGGAAGCTTGTACAAAAGGGGCCTGCCTGCTAGAAGATAATTCTGTTTGGGGGGGAATCCCCTATTGTATGTGCTTTATTACTATACAAGGGCTGTCTGGAAAGTGGCTAGCCATATAATATGAAAAATAGAGGCATTTGTGGGCTGGATTTTTTTCCACACAGCCCTCGTACACACATGTGCAAGTATTATAATACCATAATATTACATACCATTAGATAAGAATGGTAAGCTTTCAATAAGTTTTAGGCTGAAGAACCCTGTTCAGATCTGCATTCTAGAAAGATGACTTGGGCAGAAGATTGGAGAGTAGACAGAGCAAGAAGACACACCAGAAGCTAGAAGCCTGTTTGGACGTGTTGATGCAATCGGGAGAGGCAGGGTCAGAAAGAATCATGAGGATGAAGAGTCAGGAACAAATATGAGAAGATTTTATGAGACATCATGAACAGGGATTTCTGACCAACTAAATGCAGAATGTGAAGAGACAGAGTCCCGGGATCCTATGGGAACAGGAAAATATCAATAAAGTTCTTTGATCCTCAAAAGCAAAAGCAGTAATAGAAATGCAAGGCCCTATAGCACTTTCAGCAGAACCACTCCTTGGCCTGGGTCCCCTCTCAGGGAGGCACATGCTTTATTGACTTGCAAGCACACCATTAAAATTCTACCTGGAGAAAATTTAACTTAAATGCTGGGTGAAGATCCAAGCTAACTCAACCCTGGAATTTCCCCCTGAAACCTCATTTTAGTCTTTGTCCTGCCCAACTTTCAGTGTGATCATTTTGTCAACAGGAGCCTATTCAGCAATAGTTTATATAGGTAGCCAATTTGTAAACTTTTTTCATAGCTTTAGAACTTATGAAGGGATTAAGAGCAGCCATTTTGTCAGCAGGTTCAAAACTCAGCTGTGGATTTAAAAACAATAAAATGATCTTACTCAGTTGGTACCTTTTGTTCACTAAATGTCAGAGTTTGAAAGCTGTCTGACTGCCTGTGACTCACACAAAAAATATATATAATTAAACTGCTCAGGACAACATCAGAGGAAATTGTCTTGTGAAGTTGCAGCCCACCAGCAAAGTTTAAAGGGCAGCCCGTGGGTTAAAAAGAAAGCACTTGAGATTTGTATATTATAAAGTGAAGCAGGTGCCTACTTACAATTGTCTAGCCAGGGTAAACCGTTCATTGAAAGTGACTGAACAGTTTAAAAGCATGACAAGAAATTATATTTAAGTGCATTAAATAATAGAGTTTTAAAAGGCAACCAAGCCTCCTGCTCCAACCCTGACAGCTGGGGTCCTTTATTCCCACCCACTCTGCAAGCCATCAGATTCAAGGACGGAAGTGTATCTCCATGTGGGCAAGCCTCCCTACACCCTCAGCATTCGGGAAATGTGGCAGCTGAATGCATCTAGAATTTAAGGCGCATTTTGCTCCAAACCAAGAAAAATAGAAAAATCATTTATGTACCACATCTATTTTTCAAAACATCATTGAGTATTGATTCAATCACAGTATGTGCATTTTTGCTAAGATGGTCATAATTTTAAGCAATAAAATGTTCCTTGCTCAATAAGTCATCAACTTTCCTCCACATTATTAAAAAGGCCACGCAATACGATCACCAGACCTTTATTCTAGCCAAAGCTCCGACTTTCAAGTAGATTTTGTACTGGCATAGCAATTTGACCTAGTCAGAATGCAGAATTAAGAGGAATTTCTTTTCAGTGTCCTTTTGCTCAGTGGACTTTATCTGTTAAAGATGTTGAAAGATAGAGGGCACAAAGCAAAAGTCAAAGATCACCAAGATTACTCTGGAAGATGCCTTAAGAAGCACCATGTTGGACACTGTCCACCGTTCAGTAAGGCCAGAAAAACATACAGTTTTCCTTCGCACTGTTGGAAAAGATTGTGTTTGTTTTGCTGATACCAGATGAAGTGACTGGCTTGCACCAGGAAGAATGAAAACTGTGTGTCACTTGAAATTCTAGAGTTCAAGGCAGAGTGGGGACATGCTCATACCGCAAGAGGTAGGTGGGCCCTGAGTTGCCCACCTCCCATCTCAGTCTCTGTCCAGGACATGTGCTTCTTGAGTAGAATGGTGGGTGGGCAGAATCACTCCACTCCTCAGCATCTAACTCTCTCATGCTCTTGCTGAACACATAGCCTATGTGTATGTAGGATGCAATTCTGTCCCATTTCAAAGTTCCTCCCTTCTTCATTCCCAAGTGTTCTATACTTTCCTTCTGACCCCTAGCACTCCAGAGACTCATTCTGGAGTTCTGCCAGAACCTGCCACCTGAGTCAGTGCTTCTAACCATCTCTGACTAACCAAAACTTACCAGTCCTATGTTCCAGGCCATCAGAGTCCTGCTATGAGCCTGATTTGTTTATGTAATCCACTTGATTCATGTCACATTGTCAATGGGTGAGGATGGTTTAAAGTACACTTGCAGTAATATTCAGATCTATATTGAACTTGCTAGAACCTTAAATAAAAGCAAACACTGGACAAAGGTGTCCTCCCACCAGCACCCTCTCCAACCCAGCTTAGTTACTGAATTTACACATAGATCTCTAGCAAAAACAAAAACAAAAAACACAAAAAACACACAAAGAAACAAAAAACAGATTAAAATCAAACTAGTTTAAAAATAGAAGTTTTGGGGTGTTTTTGGTTTTGGTTTTTCACTTTACAGCCTCGCTTACTAGTACTCCAGACTCCAAACCATTTCTTTTAAGCTGAACATGTGATTCATGCTGAAATGAATAGTGTCTACCTGCTGAAGGATTTACACTGAAAGGAAAAAAGAGAACATGTAGTTCATGCCTAAACACATAGTAGGCATTTTTTCTGAGTACTGTGTTTTTATTAAAAGTCTAAATAAATTCTAATTATATTTCATTTAGGGGGGAGATAATAGAATCTACCCACTTTTTTCTAATTTAATATTGATTTAGAACATAATTTATTCACAAGTTTTTAAAACATTATTATGTATGAGTGCTTTCTTTCCATATCTTTCTACTACAGTACATGTCCATCATGAAAGAGCTTTGGTTTACCCTCTGCTAACAATTAATAATAAATTTCAGAAATGACATTTTTATTTGCTTTTGTTTTCAGAGCTGTGGGGATTTAAGGAAGGTATTAATAACCTTTTTCTATCCTTCAGAATTGCTCTGTGGCATAGCTGCTCGCTGGCCCTTTCATCTCATTCAGCAAGGAAAGAGCGAAGGTGACATACATTCACTCTCTGTATAGGATGAGGAGCACAATATTAAACAGCACACTTTTATTGCGAGTCTCCGAAAGTTGCAGAGGGAGCCCAGCAGTCAGGGTGCTGTGTGGGCATCAGGGTCTGCCCACTCTGTGTGTGTGAGCGAGAGCGGCTGGGAGCTGCTGCCATCCCAGCCAGACAGCCTGCATCTGTGTTCCAGGCACCCGGCCGGCAGGGCCACCGCAGCACGTGATGGAAGCAAAGTGCCAAGATGTGGTTCTCCCTCAGGTTCTGCCATGTAACCCATTATCGGGCTAGAGTGTCACTCCTCTGAGTCTCCATTCCTGCTGGTTTTAGGAGCTCAGGAATCCCTGTGGCTACAAGCACATTGCAGGCACTGGACACGCCTAAACCCCCAGCAGCCTGGATAGAAGTCCCATTCTGGGACAGAAACGACTGAGGACAACCCTTTCCCACCAACTTTGGCCTGAACCCAAACAACCTGCAAAAGGCATAACTGTCAGCGTATTGTATTGGTCAGAGATGAACAGTTCAGTGTCTCAGGGCAGCCTCCTGACCTGTCAGTGGTCACCCTGACAAAGCAAGAGCCCGGCTGCAGGGGACCACAGGCACAGGCTCAGTGTGCAGTTCTGGTTCCTTGTCATCTTTCAAGACCACGCCTGGCCCTTTCGGGCTGCCTTGGCCATTGACTACACCTCGTGAGGAAGAGCAGGTATTCTCCAGGTGGCTACAGGTAGGGGCAGCCCCCCTATCTACCTGGTCACATCAAGGGGAGGCCCTGGGAAATTCCTGGAAGTTCTAGCTCTCTATGTTTAATTACAGAGCCTTTTGGAATCAGGGGATGAAAAAGAACAGAAACTAAGACTTCTTGGTCACTGTACTTCCATGATCAAATCACAACATGTTTTAAAACATGGTGCTCTTACCGAGTTAAAGAAGAGCATAATCAGAAACAACACAAACAATACTTTTCATGTTGCAAGAAAAGCAGCATTTTTAAAAATTAATATTACTCTCTAGACCTTCATTGGCAGGATAAAATCTATAATATTCTCAAGAAAGATGTGGGAATAATGAAATCTAAAAGATGATACCATGAGAGTATGTTATATGACAGCCAGCCAACTAAACAGAAATGATTTCTGAAAAACAAAACTCCTTCCACCTTTAGATTCTGAGGAAGGCAATTGATGACAGAAGTGTTCAAATTGGTTTCCCTGCAGATTATGCCATTTGAATATAACAAATGAATTTCCCATACACGGTTGTCATAGTAACCAGTATACGTTGCCTTATGCCCAGGCCCTCCCAGAGTCAGGCAGAGGATTCAAATAAGAGGTGCTAGATGGTGAATTGAGGGCAGGCCTCTCCTTTGGAGTTTCTCTTTTAAGGCTTTCACGTGTGTTCACATGCTCCTGGATCACCTATATGACCTCTGGCACAGAGCTGGTGCAGAGGGGCAGAGTCCAGAACAAATCAGGGTGGGCTGCATGAGCAGGAAGCAATTGACCTGTCCTAATGCACTAATTTCATAGATTGTCATTATTGTGTCTTTGCTATTTGAATCCTGTTGGGAATTGGATTTGTAGGGAATTGACTCTTGCACTGAGATATACACATTCATTCCCATTACTAAGGAGGAAATAAGGCCCTTCAGATTCCCTCTTCAGAGCAGATGCTGAGAATATTGGCGGCTTCCTGCTCCCTGTTTCCAGTTCCCAGCAGCACTTCTCACTAGGAATTGCCCTCAGCCACAGGGAACTCCTCCCCCAAGACCACACCCCTTCCTAGTGACTGGCTGATGCAGAGATACAATCCAAGACAGCTCTGCAAGAGCGTCCCAGCTCTCCATCTCCCAGAGGATCCGTGGAAGACCCTGTTATAACCACACTGCTGTTCCATGTCACCCTTGCCCAACCCTGCCTCCCTCATTTCCTTTTAGGTCTATTTTCTACAAGATCTCTCCAATAAACCTGCAGTACACAGCTCATAGAATCAGTTCCAGGGAACCCAATCTAAGATGTGGGTTAATGAACATAAATGGGCTAATCCAAACTTGGTGAGCCAAGCTAATCGTGGGCTAACAATTTCTGACAATGAGTTGCAATCATGTTTTCTACTAGAGGTTCCCCGTGTAGGGGAGAAAACAACTTTTTTCAACTGTATTCCTGTATTCGCTCAGTATTTGAAGAAAAGATTGTTAACCTTTTGAAGAAAAGACGCGTGAGCATTTTCAGTCCACAGCCTACCTGCAAGAACTCTGGAGAGCAACACACCTGGTAAGACCCTGTGATACACAGGAGGGACTGAGGAAATGTGTATCTTACACTATTTCGGCAAAAAAGCATCTGCTCTCCCCTGAAGCTCTGAATGGGTGGTTACCCAACACAAGCCTCTTACCTCCAGGACCAGCCACAGCTGTCCGCCCACACAGGGATCCGCTTTGTAAAACATCCCATAAAATTTTACGACATTGGGATGATTAGGAAGAAACTGCAAAATGTTGTATTCTGCCTCAATCTCTTCATCCATATCCTACACAGGGTTAGGGGGAAAAGTGCATACTAGATTAAAGTCTACAGTGTGAGGAAGGGAACACATATGACATTATGATCAAGTAATCACTTATTAAAGCCATTTTATTCTGTATTTTAATGTCATCATTAGCACATCTTAAATATACTTAATGATGAATATTAAGATCTCAATCAAAACTTTCTGATTAATATATCAATAAAACATCTTTATTATATTCTTTTTTTTCAACAATATTATGATAAATACCTTTTTTTTTTTTAATTTAAAAATGTCTGAATTGTCAAAGTGGTTAAGGAAGAGTAGCTTAAAAGGATTAACACGGGATAGGACACCCATAACTACAGTGTGTAAAACAGCGTCCAGCATTATGACTTTGATGTTCAGGGCACTGAAATAAGATGACAGGCTAAGATGATTGAATACCACATGTCTGAGTCACTTTGTAACTTACAGAGCAAACTTGTCCAACCCATGGCCCACAGGCCAGCCAACATGCAGTCCAAGACAGGTTTGAATGTGTCCCAACACAAATTCATAAACTTTCTTAAAACATTATGAAATATTTTTTGCATTTTTTTTTTAACTCTTCAGCTATCAGTGTTAATGTATTTTATGTGTGGCCCAAGACAATTCTTCTTCTTCCAATGTGGCCCAGGGAAGCCAAAAGTTTGGACAGCCCTATTATAGAGAGACCAGCCTCTATACATCCCAGTGAGTGAAATACGTCCCTCTTTCCAAGATTCTAGAGGGCCAAAATCAAAACAATAAAATGAACAAGAAATAGAAAGTCAAGGAAAGTTTTAACTCCAAATGGTGTTCCATCATTCAGATGAACTGACAAATCATGACTCATTTTGAGGTTTCATGAAAATTATCCCTAGAGCCAGGAAAGTTGAAAAATCACTATGCATAAAACACTATATTGTGGTTACAATTTACCATCATTACTTACACTAATGGGATCCAGAATCTTTACTGCAGCCAGGCTCCCATCTTTCTTGTTAGTTACTTTATAGACCTTGCCATAGGTGCCTTTACCTATGGTCTCTACGATTTCCCAGGTATCTGTGGGATCTGGAAGTGATTCAAGTCCAAGCATCATGGGGTTGTAATGAAACAATCCATACAGATGTTTCCTGCTGGGGAGAAAAGTTTGTTATGTGCAACAAATCACAGGACTGGGGGCAGTGGACTTTCAAAACTTTGAACATTTTTATTTCTTCATCAGCAGCTTTGTGGTACGTTTTCTTTCCATTTTTTCTTTCTATTTTAAAATTTGTAAAAGATGATTTGAAGCTTCCTTAACACGTTAAGCACCCAGGCTATTTTGTCTTGCTTACTGCTTGGCCCATTATATCAGATTTTACCGAAATGCTGGTGACCGGAGATCCGGTTAGGTTGCAATAAGGCTGAATGTTTATGTATAGAATATATTTACTGTGTGAATATTTATTATTTACCTCAATTTGTACAATGTATTATTTTATAAATGCTTTATATTCAGTTAGTTGTCTGCGATTCTTGTTCCAGTGCAGAAAAAGATTTTTCTTTACCGGTGAACGTGAAAATGTCCCCTAGACGGGGAGAAATTATAGCGAAGAAAAACAAAAAAGAAATAACCATTTTAAAATGGCAAAACAAGCGGGACATCTTATTTAAAATTTATGAATAGAATGTAATTTTTTTAATTTTATATCATCACTTAACATACAATACCGTGGCCTGCACGAAGAGCATACTGTCAGTCACCGGTGACTGATGTGGTCCAAACAGAAAGTTCAGTGTCGGTCACCGGTGATTGACATGGCGCTTAACATGTAAAGAAAAGCAGTTCTAAGAGGGATGGGCAACATGACTCTGAAACATCTTTAAAAACACAGTTGTTTTTTTAAGGGTTGGAGGGATTATATAGACACTACGTATAAAAGGGCTGAAGAGGATGTCCAGTCAGGACTGGACAGTTGTCATTCTAGCCTACTGCCGGGGGAAGTGTCTGAAAGCCAAAGGTCTTAAATCTTCATGCCCAGGTCATGGTAACCACATCCAGGCCTGTGTGATGGTCACTGGAAGTCAATCTCCAACCTCTATGTGTAAAACCTTGGCTGCCAAGAAGCATCTGGTGTCTGTATCAGCCATCAGCCAGTGCATAGCAAGCCCTGCAGACCAGGTCTGGGTCCTGCCAGGATCTGGAGCGCTCGGGCCCTGTCCATACGGCAACAGCCTAGTGTGGGAGTCACAACGAGCAGGCAGGAGCTGCCAACTCACTTTGCCTATTTACAAGGACACAGCCCTGTGAAGTTTAATAAGTACAGTTGAGCCTCAAACAATGCATGATTTAGGAACACCACCCCTCTACCCACAGAGTCATAAATCCACAAATAACTTTTGATTCTACCGTGGGCCCTTTGCATCTGCAAATTCAACCAGCTGCAGCTGGGAATGTGAAAAGCCTGTTTCAATCTGTGGGCAATTGGTTGAATCCATGGATGCAAAATCTGTGGATACAAAGGGCCAACTGTATTTATTGAAAAAAATAAGTCCAAGTGGACCTGTGTAATTCAAACCCATAATATTTAAAGGTCAACCATACTTTAAGTACCAGCAGCAAGCTTGACAGGTAAACAAAGACACCCAAGACAGATCCCACGAAAATCTCCTTCAAGTTCAGTGGTTCCCAGGCTGGATGAGGATCCTAACCTCAGTCAGCTTCCAACCCCAGGGGAGGGGCTGTCAGGACATCCAGTCCCCACACAGTGTCTTGGCGGCTGCTCAGGGTGAAAACTTCTGCCTCATTCTGGGCATTCCAATTAGCGCTTCTTAATTATTTTCTACACTGCATTCTCCCAAGGCACAGCCTTTTGACCTGGTGCAAAAATCCACGTTTTATCTTTACTCTTTCTGACGGAGCATTTCAAAGATACTGAAAACCCTTACCAAAACAAAACAAAATCCCAATGGCTGTGGGGCTGATGCTGGAAGGGAACCTGTTGTTCCAGAGTTGATCTGGCAGGCACACCACGTCCCAAAGAGGCCTGCAACTGGCACCTCGAGAGCCCAAGCAAGGCTCACCCTTGGCTGAGGCACTGACCCCAAAAGGCTGGCTGATCAAACAGCTCCTGCCTTTCATCTTCTGGTTTCAAGATTCTAATGAACTCTAACCCCTCCTCCTGGCCAGTGTTTCATAGTCAATCTTTCTCACCACATGCTTCACAGGGTTTGCCATATCTATGCATCCCCTGTGCTATTAGTCACTTAATGCATCTAAATTACTTGCTTTTTCACATAAATAAATGTCTTCTAAAGGCACTTTATACCACTAAGTGCAAAACCAGTATCATTTGCCATGTTTCAAAATTAACTGCAAAAAGATGATTACACTGAAAACAATAGTTATTCAAATCTATCAGATACTATTACCCCCTGCTTCCTCTTTCTGAAAAAGAAAGATCATCAAATGATGGGGAAACATTCAAGACCGGAACAAACTTCTCCCTTCGTGTCATCAGAAGATCCCAAACCTCTCTGCACCTTGAGAACGGCTTCAGGTTTGGCTTCTACAATAGCAAAAAGCAGGACCCGCCAGCCTGGAGTGGCGAAGGGATGGTGCTGGGGTGTTCCTTCCTAGAGAAAAGAATCTGGCCCATCAGCCTAGACAGAGTTACTTCCCTGTTACCAAGGTGGTCCCTATTCCCCCACCAGCAGCGACTCCTGCATCTGGACTCTGGTGTGACGCAGTAGCGTAGATCAAACCGCCCGCACAATCCGGGCCTGGGTCGCACCAGCCCTGAGACAGGCTAGTTACTCATCTAGTTTCTCATCTCTCTGTGCCTCGGTTCCTTCATCTGCATCATGGGGTAGCTGCTACTGGTGATGCGACCCACTTGGCAGAGTTGCATTAAGCATTAGGGGACGATGATAGAATAAAGCGAGCACTGTGTGCCTGCCATCCCATGAGCACAGCGCCAAGTTCTGCTTCACAACGGGCTTAACAATTTCCTGTTCCTTTGTCGCTGTTCGCCACCAACCCAATGAGAAGCCAATGAATTCTGCTCCCATCACTTCACAGTTTCAGCCAAATGTCTGGAAGTTGGTGTGCGCAAATGAAATTAAATCATAGAATACGGCAGCAGGAGAGGATGCTGGAGGCCACCGAATCATGGGGTTTCCTAGTGCTTTTTGGCCACAAAACCCTTTTGTTAAATTAAATCTCACTTAGGATGCTGATGGGTTGGCTGAGAGAAGCAGCATGGCTTTGGCTGAGGCAGGCTGAGAAACCAATCACCAGCCCTGTGCCCCCTGAGGGAGGACAGATAAGGTGACCAATTGTCCTGATTTGCCTGGGACTGCCTTGGTTCTAGCACTGAAAGTCCCATATCCTGGAAAACCTCTGAGAACTGGGCACACTGAGATAGTCACTCTAGTTTATGGAGGTTCCTCAGCGCAAAGTTAGAAAACCATTGTTTATGTTTCCTCCACATTCACCTTGCCCCTCAGTGGCCTAAATTATACCTCCCCCAAAATACATATGTTGAGGTCCTAACCTCTAGTATCTCAGAAGGTGACTATAATTGCAGATAGGACCTTTAAAAAGGTAATTCAGATAAAATGAGGCCATATGGGGGGCCCTTATCCAATAAGACTGGTATCCTTATAAGAAAAGATTAGGGTGCAGACACACACAAAGGGAAAACCATGTGAAGACACAGAGGGAAAGTGGTCATCTATAAGCCAAGGAGAGTGATTCCAGAAGGAATTAACCCTGCCAACACCTTGATCCCCAATTTCCAGCATCCAGACATGTGCTAATAAACCCCTGTTGTTTAAGGTACGCAGTCTATGGTGCTTCGTTATGGCAGCCCTAGCTAACTATTGATGATACACTCCCATTTTACAGATGAAGAAATTAAAGCCAAGATTTGTGACCCAACTGTTTAGGGGCAGTATATGAATGAGAATCTGGGCCTCCCTAGGCCCGAACCCACGACCTTAGTTCCACAGAATAAAATGAAGAGAATTAATTGGTTAACGGTGGTTCTCTCTGACCTATTACACCAAATATAGAAAAGTTCTGTGTGAGAATACCCACAATCACATGGAGGCTAACTGTCTCATAGACCTAATGGACAGAAATCTCTGCCCCCCCCCAAAACAAGAGGGATTCATCTATAGTTGGTGCCAATGATGGGTAAGTGGAAGACAGACCAGGCAGATTCCACTGCCATGCACATCATGTCCATCTGGCCATCCATAGACAAGGTTGAGTACAGGTATAATAGAACAGGTGCACATTAACAGGGTTACTGGCCTTCCCTCTTTAAAATCAATACCCACCTCTATGAACTCTCTGACGACTGATTAAATAATTAGCTCAACCCATGGCAGCTTATCCAGCCTTATAAAGGTGGTTATCATCTCTTTCAGGGAGGCAACTGGAACAGCCTTTCCGACAACCCAAAAGCCATGCCTGCCTAGAACGGGACCTTGAGGGTGGACTACGTGCCTGCCCGTGTCTGTGTTTGGAGCATGACACAGCTGAGGCCTCATGGAAAGAGCCAGGATTGAGCAAAGAGGAGCCAGGAGCAGTTTGTAGTGAAAGAGATGAACCCAGGACTTTAGGACTCTTCAGAACCCTCAGAAGTCCCCACAGAGGCACCTGGGCTTTCTGCAGCCCCCCAAAATGGGGTCTCCGCTATTTATTTGGACATGAAATGAAAGGGTGACCTCAGGAAGCTAAAAAACTCAGGTTTCACAGGCTACTCACTCTGAAAGACCAAAAGGACCAAGTCTGTCTTGGCAGAGGTGAATGATTGGCCTGGACTTGTCTGTGTGTGCAGTTGCTCTAAAATGAAGACTTGATGAACACTTTGTTTTTACATGTAATCATATGCAAGTCATTGCCACATATGGATTTCTCATCCAAGTCACTACTCCCTGAGAGAGTCTGCTGTCCCCTGTATTCCTGTGGCATCCAAAGTCTTCCACTATGAGTGGTAGCAATTAGCAAGGAAAGAGGAAAGATGTCCCATTCGGTAAATAAGGGTTACATAGGTATTAAAGGAATATATTCCTATCTTTGTTCATACATCATTATTAATCAAATACCTAGGAAATACTTGAACTCCTAATTACTTAAGCCAGGTAAGTAGGTAGGTAGGTAGGTAGGTAGGTAAATATTTAGTAAGAGACTTTATCCTTGTGGTAACACAGTTGCTTGGAAGTTAAGGACAACTGTCTTTTCCTTGTTTTGTTGTTTTGTTTTGTTTTGTGTTGTGTTCTGTGTTTTGTTGTATTTTGTTTGTTGTTTGTTGCTTTGTTGCTTTGTGTTTGCTAGAAGGCAAGAAGCCATGTCTCTCTATGTGCTTGAGAAAGCAGGCTGTCAATAACATACTTTCTGTTAACAGATACAAATGGACTAAGCATAACCTCCACTTGCAGTTAACAGCCCAGGCAGGTTATGCCCCATCAGAGAACAAACAGCTCAACTACAGATCCCTCTCACCCTAAGAGGGGGAAACTTGCCCAGGTTACACATCACATTGTGGTGAGGAGTTTCACATATGGTTGTAAACTAATACCACAGCTGTTGCTTTATCTTATCAGGATTGAATGTCTAAAGACTTCCTTAGGAGCTTTGGTTTCAATCAATTATCAGTAAAAATAAACCATGAAATATTTCAAGGTTTGGTTTTGTCAAACATTATTCCAGAGATTTCTAGCATCACAAAAAGAAAGTCAAGCATTAAACTTCCTGAACGGAGAATACCTCAATATCTAAGAAAATGTGCCCAAAAAATTACACCTGAATCTGATCCAGCTTCTAGATTACCTATTTACAGGAATAAAGAAGGACAGGAAAACATATTAGACAATACCGTGTGTGTACAATAAGCAAAATCCAGACTTTAAATCTATCCAAGAAATTCTCCAAAGCAGATGACCCAATTTTTTTTAATTGCAAATAAAAAATAAATTATAAAGTATAATCTCAGGATTAAAAGAGACACAAAATACATATCAAATGTGGAATAAAGTGTGGATTCACAGAAACAAACTAAAAAATTATAACATTTATAAGAAATTGAAATCACTGACTAGTTATTTGATGATAGTAAAGTAACATTGTTTTAGTTGTGATATTTGTATTGGTGATTATGTTTTTTAAAAGGTCCTTATCTTTTAATAATCACTGAAATATTTACAGGTACAATAATATATCTGGGAAAAAATGAGAAGAAAAAATAAAAAGGGACATACATGAAACAAGACTGGCCATCAGGGATAATTACTGAAGCTGAGAATATGGGGATTCATGATTATATTCTGTTTATTTTTGTATGTTTTTTAATTACCATAATAAAAATGTTTTAAATTCTGTGTAATTAATGTATGTCAGTATATGTTCTGGTATTTAGACACATGGTTAATCACACATTTTACCACCGTCACCCTAGGTAATACTCTAAAAAGTCTTGAAGTCTCATGTAGGCTAGTATTTTACTCATGTAGGAAACAGTAAACCACTAATATACTTAATAATATATTAGTAGCATTTGATTGTAAAGCACCTACACTCTTATTGTCAAGTCACCTTCCAAATCCACCTCTAGCTGACTGAGGCACAGCCAGTCTCACTCTGTGGCTGATGGCCCAGCCCAGTCTGCTGCTAAATACAGAACTGTAGGTAGGAGAAACTAATGAACCACTGAATGGCACAGGAAAATCAATAGGCAGAAGAAAGCAAGTGACCTTCTTCTGCCCATCCAACTCCTGTTCTTTCTTCATAAAGGTTGGCAAGAGAATGCCTATCAATACACAGATGCTGAAATGAATGAACAAAAAGACTCATCATCACAAAGATCTGCAATCTTTTTCATCTCGTCCTGAAAAAGAAGCTACCCAATGGCATGAGACTGAATCTGCCCAAGGCTTAACACAGAGTCACATAAAGAGGAGAGAAATGCATACACATTAACTAGCAGGTGGGTGGCCCTCCCTAAGCAGCCAGTAAAAGGCCTAGAAAAAAAAATAAAAACCAGTCCAAGTTGAGCCTTGACTTTAGCAATAAAAGGCATTCATGGAACAAATTTCACACGATGCCCTTAAAACTGATATGTTTAGTGGGAATAGAAGAATAGAAGAATAAAGAAAAAACAACACCTTCTCCCTTCTTCTCTCTCTTCTCTTTCTGTTTCTGTCTGTCTGTCTGTCTGTCTGTCTCTGTCTCCTTCTCTCAAATAATAAAATAAATCTTTACCAAAAAACAAAGAACAAAAAACAAAAACAAAAAAACATTAACCCAGAGGAGAAAGGTGCTCCTGATAAATTCCCTGCTCATTCACCTATGCTTTTCAGAGGCCGCTGATATCTCACATGGGGTCAAAAGCAAATAGATATGCTCAATACTTCCAGGGTTGAAGTAAGCACTGAACATCTTTATTCTGAAGCGTAGTCATTTCTTCCATGTCCTACTTGCTCTAAATATAGGATTCTTTAATGAGGCCAAAATACAGAACAAACCAAATATGCAGAGATCCACAACTAAAATAAACCTTCTAAGAGTTGTTTTATGAATAAGAAAGGTTAAAAGTAAAAAAGGAGGTCAATGATAAACCCGTCAAATTGTAACAAAAAATAATCACAATATTAATATCATAAAAGAGTTAATTCAAGGCAAAAACTATTAAAAAAACATAAAAGGCTATTTTTACATTCAATAATAATAATGGAACAATTACTATGCACCAGGTACTGTCCTACACAGTTAGAAGGACCAAAGCTTAAATCAATAATGGACTTAGAAGTGTTATAAATATTTCAGCACCAAAAACAAACTGTCAAAACTCATAAAAATGTACACCTCTAGAAGAAATCAACAAAACACAGACACTGTCAGCCATGACAGAACAAGGAGACAAAAATGGTAAAAAATAAGCATAACGCAATCAATGTGGTTAAACCAGTAGATATATATCAAATTGTATATATAACAAAACTTCTTTGTGAGTTCTTATTGGATATTTAGTTTTAAAAATAAAGAATACATTAGTCCACAAAGTAAAATCTCAATATATTCTAGGAAAATTGAATTAGAACAAGCATCTCTGACCACAATACAATAAGACTAAATATTAATATAAAAAGAAGCTTAACCATATGAAAATTTTAACACTCTGTCAGATCTTCTAGATCTTGATCAAAGGAAAAAGTTAAAACTGAAATTACGAGTTAGATAAACTATAATAATATTAAGATATTAATTTTACATAGCAAAAAACATGAGAAGCTAGGCTCAAAGTAAAACCTCATAGTTTTAAACATTTTACCAAACAACTGATTATAAAAATGAATTTCAAAACATTATATTCAAGAAGGTAGGGATAAATCAACAAAATAAATCTAGGAAAGTATACGAATCAAATAAAGGTAGAAACTGATTGACTCAGAAAGTGAAAAAACAGTAGAATTCATAATTAAATTAAAGGTGTAGTTCTCGAGGGAAAAACACAATAAGACATAATAGAACAGTTTAGTCAAAAAAAGAAAGAAGCCACAAATAAAATTAGAAATAAATATGTAAAGCAACACGTACACAAGAAATTTAAGAAAAATAAAAAAAAAAGAAATTTAAGAATCAGAAGACTACTTTGAAAATCTCTAAATAAATAAATTATAAATATCATTTGTTGTCATTATAAACAAAGTGTAAAGTGAATGCTTTCTTAGATAAATATAAATGACAAAAATTGATCCCAAAAGAACAAAAAACTTAACTTCGCAGAGGGTGTGGTCAAAAAAATTACAGCATAGATTGTTTGTATCCAAGATACACATTCATTACTAGTATGTGCTAAAATGCAAAAAAAGAAAAATGTGAAACACTGCAAATATAATAAAATAGATGATTTTAAAATTCATTTTCAATTAAAATTTAGAAATTATTAAGCAAAGAAATATAAAGAATAAAAAAATTTCTTACTAAAAAACAAAAACAGGGGAAGCTGGGATGGCTCAGTGGGTTGGGCGCTCACTTTGCAGCGCAGGGAACCGAGGATCGAATCCCGGCCCCAGCCCGTGCGGAACCATGTGCTGAGCTGGGAGCTTCCCTAGTTCAGTTCTCTCTCAATCTCTGTACCTCTCTCTCTCTCTCTCTCTTCCTTTCTGTCAAAAATAAATAAATAAATAAAGATACTATTTTAAAAAAAAACAAAAACAACAACATTATTCATTTCAGTCACATGTAACCCCTTAAAAGAAAAAAAGCTACATTTTGTGTCAATATGAAAAAAATTCCAAAATATACAATTATAGTTCTTAAAACGTATTGAACAGTATGTAAATATTACATTTTTGTATAAATGAAAAGAATATTTGCATTTATAGCTATTTTATGTGTATGTTTATATGTGTGTATCTATCTCTATATATGTGTATCTTAATATATATTTTCCAAAGAACTCCAAAAAGCCTCTTAAACTTTAAAAAAAGGTACCAAGAGTTAGAATGACTGGAAAGAGAGAAATTAATATAATTTTTAAATTTTTTATACCTTTCTATACTAGTCACATTTTTTGCTAGTACTTATATTATTTTAAAAGATAATTTTTTTAAATAAAATATCTCTACAGAGGAGATTTCTCTGGCCCAGAGGCATGCAGAAGTCATGGGAGAGCAGAAAGCATGTGGAGCAGTAGAAGCCCACTTTGAGAAGAAGAGGGAAGCTGAGAAGAAAGAAACCAAAAGGACCATGCTTGAGAGAGGACTGGCAAATGGGCTGGTTCACTATGAATTCTACAAGCTATCTAGAAAAAATCCAACCATTGTCAATATCACGAGATAAGTTACATGGCTGGCTGATTTCTGGACAGCCCTCATACATCCAGGCTCTTGGAGGCCTACCCAGCTCTGTTGTCTATCCTTGGTGTCCATGAGATTGCCTTCTGCATTCTTCTAAGAAACCCCATCTTCCCACAAGCTGATATGGGTCCCTCACAGACTGGTTTTAGTTCCTAACAGCCCCAAAGGAGTCTGGCCTGTACCCTTGTAATGCTGCTACAAATTATTCCACAGTGAAACTGCAGCCTTACCTTGCTGAAAATCAAGGCAATCAGAAGCATGCACCCTGTTAACTTCTGTAGTCAATCAAGCCTAGCAAGTATGATTTAAATAGAAACTTGTCTGGCAACATTTTATACTTGTGAGAAAATTCATGATGATTTCCATTTCTGAGTATGTTATTCAGAATATTTTGTCTAAATGTTATAGTATGTTCTATATGAATCACAAATCATAGAAGAATGCTGTCAAATGTAAAGAATCACTTTTAAAAAGAAATCAGAAAGAAATCAGTGAAAGTTTAGAGGAAACTTGTGCAAATATTACATATAATAAACACCCAAAGATACAATATAAGCATGAACAAATTAGAGAATAATTCCAAACTCACATATAGGTAAGTGCACAATACAATGATAAAGGCTGGTAAGAGACCAGACCCATCTGTAGAAAAAGGCTTCTTCACAAACTGAACCTATTCACATACCCACTCGTATACAGCTCAAATGTGATCTCTTCTCTAAGGTCTTTCCATATGGTCCACTGTATTGTATACGTATGCTTTTCTAGAAGTTACCACTTTGCCTAACATTTATTGTTCACATAGTGGTCTTCTTCACCTCTGAGCTCCTAGAGAACAGAGGTGTGCATGCCTCAGTAACTTTTTCTGCCTCATAGACACATACCCATTGCATAATAAGTGCTCAATAAATGTTTAATACAGAATTAAAAATCAAAACTTTACATACCAGTGAAGTTTTCTTAATTTAAAAAAGTTGTGCTTTCATAGAATACTAATAAAATAAATAGAAATAAAAGAAATATATTACAAAACTCATAAAATCCTACCATCCAAACATAACCACTCTT
>PVKE010010416.1:0-42528 GCA_004027555.1 Craseonycteris thonglongyai | reverse complement strand
AAAAAAAAAAAAAAGAAGTAAACAAATCAGAGGCAAAATAAAAAAAAAAAAAATACCTTCTCACACTGAAATAAAAAACCTCTGTACACATATACTCCACATACCATGCCATCACCACATTTCTCTGACACAGCAATCTCATCACAATGCGCACCTCAAATGTGTCAAGGTACAATCTGAATAACCTCAAATGTGTCAAGGTACGGTTTGAATAACCTCACAGGAAAAGGCTCAAAAGCTGATTCTCAGCACTCTATATACCACAGCTTTGATATCTCACACGTATAACCCTGTGGTTATTACGACAGCACAGGTCGCATTTAACTCTGCATGTCTTATTTCAGTTGCTGTAGCTGCTATTATGTTAAGCTCCAGGCACACCTCACCTTATTGCGCTTCGCTTTAATGCGCTTCAGATATTGCTTTTTTTTACAAACTGAAGGTGTGTGACAACCCTGTATCCAGCAGCACCAACTTTTCCAAAAGCATTTGCTCACTTCATGTCTCCGTGTCACATTTTGGTAATTCTCCCAATATTTAAGACTTTTTCATTATTGTTGTATTTGTTATGGTGATCTGTCATTAGCCATCTCTGGTGTTACTATTGTGATGTTTGGGGCACCACAACCATGCACATAATAAGAT
Source organism: Craseonycteris thonglongyai (assembly GCA_004027555.1). Taxonomy (NCBI): domain Eukaryota; kingdom Metazoa; phylum Chordata; class Mammalia; order Chiroptera; family Craseonycteridae; genus Craseonycteris; species Craseonycteris thonglongyai. The sequence goes on along the minus strand of PVKE010010416.1, from coordinate 41,883 downwards.
GATGAACTTAATTAAACTATACGTGTGTGTTCTGACTGGCCATTCCCCAGTCTAGCTCCCTCTCCTAGGGCCTTCCTACTCACTACGCCACAAATACATTGCAGTTTGGCCAGTTAATAACCCCACAGTGGCCTCTAAGTGTTCAAGTGAAAGGAAGAGAAAGCACGTGTCTTGCTTTAAATCAAAAGTTGGATGGAAATGATTAGGTTTATAGTGAAGAAGGCATGTTGAAAACAGATAGGCTGAAAGCTAGGGCACCACACAGCCAAGCTGTGAATGCAAAAGAAAAGTTCCTGAAGGACATTAAAGGTGCTGCACCCCTAAACACAAGAATTATAAGAAAGGGAAACAGCTCTATTGCTGATATGGAGAACGCTGTACTGGCCTGGATAGAAGCTCTAACCAACCACAGTGTTCCCTTAAGCCAAAGCCCAACCCAGAACAAGGCCCTAACTCCCTTCAACTCTATAAACGCTAAGAGGTGCGGGAGCTGCAGAAGAAAAGTTTAAAGCCAGCAGAGGTTGGCTTATGTTGGTTTACCAAGGAAATAAACGAACATAAAAGTGCAGGTGAAGCAGCAATGGGGATTCATGGGCTGCTGCAAGTTGTCCAGAAGCTCCAGCTGAAATACGAATCCTTCATGATGGTGGCTGCACTCAACAGCGGATTTTCACTGCAGACAAAATCAAAGAAGACACCATCCAGGACTTTCACAGCCACAGAGAAGTCACCCCTGGCTTCAAAGCACCAAAAGACAGGCCGACTCTCTTATTAGAGGGTAAAATAACTGGTGACTTTCAGTTCAGGTCACGTTCATTAACATTCTGAAAATCGTAGGACCCTTACGCATTATGCTAAACTACTGCCTGTGCTCTCGAAGTGGAAAACAAAGCATGGATGACAGCACATCTGCTTACAACATGGTTTACTAAATATTTTAAGCCCACCGTTGAGACTTACTGCTTGTATAAAAATAAAAATAAAAAAAACTTTCAAAATATTACTGCTCATTGACAATGCGCCTGGTTACCCAGAGCTCTGACGGAGACATATAATGAGATTAATGCAACATCCATTCTGCAGCCCAAGGATCAAGGAGTAATTCTGACTTTCAAGTCTTACCATTTAAGACATACATTTCATAAGGCCATGGCTGCCATAGTCATTCCTCTAACGGATTTGGGCAAAGTAAATTGAGAAACTTCTGGAAAGAATTCACCATTCTAGATGCCATTAAGAACATTTGTGATTCATGGGAAGAGGTAAAAATATCAACAATAGGAGTTTAAGAGAACTGGATTCCAACCCTCATGGAAGACTCTGAAGGGCTCAAGACTTCAATAGAGGAAGTAACAGCAGTCATAGTAGAAAGAGCAAGAGAAACCAGAACTAGAAGTGGGGCATGAGGTGTGACTGAACTGCCGCAATCTCAGGATATAAACTGCAATGGCTGAGGAGTTGCTTCTCATGGATGAGCAAAGAAAGTGGTTTCTTGAGATGAAATCTACTCCAGGTGAAGATGCTGTGAAGATTGTTGAAATGACAACAAAGAATTCAGACTATTACATAATTTAGTTGATAAAACAGCAGCAGGGTTTGAAAGGATTGACTCCAATATCGAAAGAAGTTTTGTGGGTAAAATGTTATCAAACAGCATCGCATGCTACAGAGAGACTGTTCATGAAAGGGTCAACAGAAGCAGCAAACTTCACTGCTGTCTTAATTTAAGAACTTGCCACAGCCACCCAGCCGTCAGCAGCCACTACCCTGATCAATCAGCAGCCACTAACAAATACCAAGGCAACACACTTCAGCAACAAAAAAATTATTACAACTTGCTGAAAGTTCAGATGATGGTTAGCACTTTTTGGCAATAAAGTACTTTTTAATTAAAGTATGTACATTGTTTTTATAGATATATGCTATTGCACACTTAGTAGAGTACTGTACTGTGCAAACATAACTTTTATATGCACTGGAAAAGCACAACATGTATGTGACCTGCTTTATTGTGACATTTGTTGTCTTGTGGTGGTCTGGTACCAAACCTGCAGTATCTGTAGTACACCTGTATCTCATACCTCCCTTGTCAATATTCTAATCTGCTGCTATTAAATCATCCGCATTAAGAGCAACAGAATTCCTGGAATGTATTTACTACCACAACACCTCAAATTTAAGACCAGCAGTTACTGAAATAAAATGGAAATAGGAAGAAAGCTCAGGACTAAACCTCAGTTCTCCTTCAGTCTTAGCCATTCAGAAAAGATTGCTGTCTGTTAACTGTCTTAACTCTGAACAGAGATTCTAACTCCTTCTGAAACAATTCAGGATTGGCTAAAATGTGCTGCCTTGGTATAAAAACTCAATGTTCATTTCATTTCCATAAGTCTTCACAGAAAGCTTTTCATACATTTAAGATAGTAATTAACTATTTTTTCAAAGCTAAATGATGCCAATTAATTTATTTCATGGAATATAAAAAAGGGCAACACTCAAGTGAGATTACCATTCATTCAATTCAATTCACCAAACATTTTCAGATAATGCGGAATCATGAATAAACTAAATGGGCAGGGCAAAAAGCAAATTCTATATTTGGTTAAAAGTTTTTTTTTTTGCCTACTATACTAGTATGTACTACATTATATGCTGAGGATACAGAGGTGAAAAACTGAGTTGAATGAATCAACCCATCATGCAACTTTTTGAAGAAAATGTTCCTGCCTAGTAACAGTAAAATAGCTGAGAACACAATCTTTGGAACCAGAATGCCTGGGTTCAAATCCCAGTTCTACCAAGGAACTATTAATAGCTATGTGACCCTGACAAGTCAAGTTTCTTAACCTTTCTATAATCTAATTTCCTCATCTGCATAATAGAAATAGTAAGAGTACTGAGCTAAAAGCGTTGTTATAGTGATTAGAATTATTATACTGCATTACCTAAGAACATGCCTGGAAAGTTATGAATAAGAGTCTAGAATTTGATTTTGTTTATTACATGACCTTGGATTGTTGGTGCAACTTGCTTCCTAAAGTCATGGAACTTAATTACTCTGACCCTCAGGTTTCTCACTGGTAAAATGAGGTCATGATATGTACTCCATGGTTCTTTTTTAAGTATAAACTATAATTAAATAAGCTAACGAATTTTAAAGTATGAAGAATGTAAAAATTACATGTTTCTTTTCAGTAATCAAGAAAGATTTTTTTAATGTATCTTTTAACATGAGTTTTCTGTACAGTGGCTAACACAATGTCTGGAACACACACACACATGCCTCAATGAATAAGTAAATGAATAAAAGTGGTGGTTTTTAAAAATATAATTCAGATAACACTCTCAAAAGCAATTAAAACAGAAAAATGGAGAATTACCTACAAAACAGGAAGCTGATGCTTAATCTGAAGGGTGCTCAGGGCAAGATCTATTTACTTCAAACCATTCATCTATGCAGCTAGAAAAAAATAAAACCAGAAAAAGTGAAACACTTCTGTTTAATTAGTATACTAGACAACCATAAAAAAAATGCTTAATTCACGTCTTTAATAGATTTTTGCAGAAAAAAAATTAAGCATTTCAAATGATCATATTTGGCATATGTAAGTAAAAGATAAAGATATATTTATTATATTTTGATTATTTTAATGTTAAGAAAATAATCTTTAAAAATTATGCTATAAAGTGCTTTAAAGTTTAAACAGCAATCATTATGGGAAGAGAATCTAAAGAACTACCACTTTACCAATATTCAAAATTAAATGACAAATCTGGAAAGAAAGGTCTCTCTTCAAAATATTTATTGATTTATGCAAATATCAGCCTATGATAAGCTCATGCCACTTATCAATGTAACCAAAACAGCTTTAAATTTTAATTCTTGATAATACTGCATCACATTTTAAAAGACCATACTTACGAATATTAAATATTTATTTTGGTTCTATCCCATCCTGCAATACATATACATACACATATATGCCAGCATCCATTTGCATTGATAATGTATTTCATGATTTTACTTGAAGTTAAATATTAGGGTGCATATAATTATCCTCATGTAAGTCTGCACTGTTCAATGTAGTTGCTACGTGCCACACGTGTTTAAATTAAGGAAAAATGCAGTTCCTCAGTCACACTAGCCTTGTTTCAAGTGCTCAACAGTCACATGGTTAGTGGTTACTCTACTGGACAGTACAGACACAGGTCATTTCCACCACTGCAGAAAGCTCTATTTCACTGTGATAAATGATAAACCTCAAGGCCTTGAAAAGGTTAAGTAACTTGCCCAACAGCTAGGAAATTACCTAAGCAGGATTCAAACTGTTCAACACTCTCACTGTTGACATATGTCAAGTTTGTCAATGCCAAACAAGAAGGTTTTGCTAATATGCTGAAGGGCAAAATTAGTATTTATCATTCTCATATAATGACAGGATGGTTTGGGAGGTAAAAATGATGGATGAAATGAAAAGGAAAAAAACCTAAAGTACCTCATCCACATGATATTCTTTCATATATGTGAAACAAATTTCGTTGCCATAAAGACTTTGGTTGTCTAAATAAAAATGCTCAGACCGGCTTATGATGTTGCTTCCAGCCTGCTCTCTGTGCAGCTCACTCAGCTCTAGAGGTCGCCTGGTATACCAGAACACCTCTTAAACAAAGAACTCAGAGCTGAACAAAACACTCCAGATGTATTAACAATCCGCCGCACATCTGAATAATAATTATGGGAGCTAAAATGGGTGCTTCTTCTTTTATAACCAGGTAATTTTGGCTCATTTTGAGAAAGTAATCACTTAATACCCCAGTTTCTTCTTTCATCAATTGCTTGTTATTAACCCAAGTTATTTAAATATTATATTCCCTTCTCCTAACTTAGGCAGGAAATCACTACCCTGAATTTGGTGCTTTTCATTCTTAGGCATTTTCTTACTGTTACTACTTATATATATGTGCATATTCCAAAACAACATATAGTATTATTTCAAAATTTTTAATTTTATATAAATACTACTGCAAAGTATGCTTTTCTAAATGCTTTTTTCAAAATCAATTTGTTTGAGATTTGCAATTGTTAATAAGTAAGGCTTGGGTTTGTAAATTTTCATGGTATATAGATAGTATTCCATTATATGAGCATATTGCAATTTATGTATCCATTCTTTTACTGATGGATACTTTCAAGGATGTTATGACCATTCACTATACATGTCTCATTTGTTATCCACAGTGTAGTCTGGTTCATGGTGCTAATCCACGAGCTTAGCCAAAAGACATAGTAACTTTGCCACTAAATACAGTGTTTTCATTGACTTTTATTTTTAATCATTGTAAGACTTCCTCAATGATGATAGCACACAGTGGTTTACATTTGGCGAAAGCGCCTTTATCCCTCTCTAGAGCTGCATGTTGAGTAGCACTGTCCGAGAGCACAAGATCCAGAATGCCCCTAGGCATATACCTAGGAGTAAGATTGCTGAGTTGTAGGATATGTACAGCATATAGTCATTGCAGGGCTATCTGCCAAGTATACCAACTTTCATTTGTATGTTTACCGGCCATTTGGGCTTCCTTTTTGTGAACAATTCACAATTACTGCCAAATTTTCTGTTTTGATTTGTCTCTTTAAAAACAGATTTGTGGAAAGTTATTACCCAGATATTTCAGCTGCAATATAATACACCTGTTTTTGATGAAATTTTTTTTGTACAAAAGTGTACCTAAAAGTAACAGGGCTTATGGGAAAGAAAATGTAAAGGCAGACCAATGAAACAATGCAACCTTGTAACAAGAACAAGGATGTATTTGTTACAAATAAATAACACTGTAAATATAGGACTTTTTTTTTAAATGGTGAAGTTAGCTTGACAGAAAGAGGATTAAGAAAGGACTGATACACTGGGTTATGAAGACAAAAGCCAATGAACAAAATCTGAGAACTATGAAGCTGAAGCAAGCACTTGGAAAATGCAGCCAAGGCCAACTGTACTAGGAGTAAGAATGTTCAGTGGATGGGTTTCCACGTAGTACTCTTCCCTGGCTTGTTTCCCTGATGCTTTCATCTACTTTTACTTGATGGAACAAAATATTAATGTGCTAAGAAATATTATGTATAATGAACCAGGAGATCATGCCATTCATTATAGTGTCAGCATTCTCCCATTTACCAATTGCAATGGATTACAGAACATTGCTAAAGAAGAATAGTATTTCAGATCAAACCGTTGCTGATACGGGTACTGAAAAAAACTTAGTCTAAGGCCTAGTTTCTCACGTTTTCACAGTACTATGGTGCAAGAAAGTTCTAAATTTTAATATAGTTAAATGTAAGGCTTTACTTTTAAGTTTTTAAGAGGAGGTATACTTTAGCTCTCCCCTCCCCCCTCATTTTGCTATATTTTTCCAATACTTTAGATTTTGGTTTCTGTAGGCAAATGTTTAGTCAATCTGGAATTGAGTCTTATTTCAAATGTAAGACAATTGGTTTTTCTTATCAATAACCAATTGATCCTAGTGCCATTCATTGAACAGTTCATTCTTTCTCTACTACACCGTCATACCACCTCTGGCAAATCAATTTATTCATGTATTCATTTGTTGAACAAATACTTATATAGCATCTATTATGTGTCAGTACTTTCTAAAATTTAACTCATTTACTCTAATATCAACTCAGTTAACATAAAAATAAACTTACCCTTTATGATATATGCATAGACAAGGCAGTCTTGCTATGGTATCTCCCTGCTGCAATTCTTCAAGGCATATTGCACACTCCCCAGTGTCTTTACTCAGGACATCCTCTGAGGATAGAGAAAATGAATCCAAAAATTAAAACGAAAGAAGAATTATGTGAATGTTAATTTCTGGCATATTTTGCCAGAAATACATAAAACTCAGCACCTATATTTGAAATACTATCTATACATCAGTGAATAATGTTTACCTTTACTTATAGTGTCTCTCATTCCCATTTCCATTTCATTAGGGCATTATATAATGAAAAATTGTACAGAATCATCCAACTTGCAAAGGATTTTGCTATAAAACTTTATCAGTTAACCAGTTGTCATTTAAAAGTCATTTTCCTTCTACTAATCACTGTCAACTGGGTGCTCAAGATAGTTAAAACTTAGAGTGCAAAGTTGCTAAAAAGACAAGAAATTACCATTATCATTTTAAAAATTCTAAAATAACAAAATGGAAAAAGTTAAAGAAATCACCTTGAATATAGGATTTTAAAATGTGCTTAATAAAAAAATCCAAAAGTAGATAGATCAAAGCTTTTGTGTAGATTTTGGAAGGGACATGAGGATTTCTGACATTGGATACAGCAATTCTTAATTCTTTTTCATGACAATGCTAAGCCTACTCCAGGCAGCAATCAAGAGTGCTTCCAGAGGGCCCTGGCAGAGTATTATAAAGTGTTCAAAATACTCCTAAATGGTAAAACTCCTTATAAAGCAAAAATTTCTTTTATTAAAAAAAAGAAAAAAAAGGTTTCTTAACTGAATAATAATTTAAATTATACTTTATTAATGTTAGATTTTAATTTTTAAAAGGATCTTGCCTAAAATAAGAGTCTGCTAGCCAGGTATGCTATGTTGACTCTTTTTAAATGAGAAATAACTCAACCATGCCATTACTGAAGAGTGTGGAAAAACCGAAGAGTATACATTCTCAGTAAGCTTACAGAATGAAAAGCTAAAGAAGGAACATGCAATACAAATTTATACCTCAGATAAATAAATGACTGTTTTTGGAAATAAAAACCAAGTAAGCTAAAGGGGAAGGACATATCAATCTCCAGCTAACTGGTAAAAGACAGAACAAGGTATGGAAGTTTCCAAAAATTAAGTATTTGGTAGTCCCATACCTACTATAAAAGATAATAAACTTAATTGTATACATAACTGTAACAGTTCCTTGTAGAAACATTTGTTCTGTAAGAAGTAGTTCCCCATCTAGTTACTCATTTTGAGGCAGCATATTAAGAGGAAACAGAGACTCTATTTGGTCCATAAAAGAGAAGGGACTAGGAATGATTTACCCATAAGGCTGGCAACCTCCACAGAAAAGGAGAGGCCTTGACAAGAAGGATTTACGCTTTTGGAATCTAGGGAATATGGCGGAGGTGATTTTAGCTAACTTCTGGGTAGCTCACAAATGAATAGATCACAATCCGAGAAACGCCCCACATCCTAGCCAATCGCCCTTTCTGTGTTGCCTCTTCCAACACTCTGAAACTCGTTCCTGCCCCAGATCTCTCAGAAGTGTTTGTCAGGAACTATACGCCCCCAATGCCTTGATTGGTTTCCCGTGAGTAAAGAACAATGAACTCAATACTGAACAATTTTAGTTTTGTCATTTGACACCAGGATGACAGACAGTGGAGAGAACAAAGTGAAAATAATCTGAAGCAAACACTCACTGTAAGGCCTTAGGAAAGGTCTATAATTCCAAACAATATTCCATCCTTATCACTTAGGTTAATTTCACTGCAAATACCTACTACATCATAATAAACTTCAAAAATAAATAGATAAATAAACCACCACTTTTTATCAAACCCTTTATCAAAGAAAGTTCACTCCAATGGCAAAATCTCATAGTTACTGCCTCAAATAGCAAAAGCTTAATTTTCAAAGTTGAGAATCTTAGTTCCAATATATACTATCTTTGTATATTTAAAAATATTTTTTTAGATTTATTTTATTGTTTTTGGCAGAGACAGAGAGAAGGTGGAGAGCCCAGAGCAGTCTCCATACATCATCAGTTTTTGACATGGTTTCGTTCCACACAGGTCACTGGGGACCTCCCACATAGGAAGCACACCCCAGTTCAGCAAATGGGTCCACACAGGCTGGGGCCGGGATTCAATCCTTGGTCCCCTGGGCTGCAAAGTGAGCACTTAACCCTCTGAGCCATCACAGCAACCCCTAAAAATATTTTTAATCTTTGAAAATCCACTATGCAATGTGAAGTTGCCAACCTGGGGGTTTCCTACAATGCCCACCTCTCTTATCCCATATGACACTGTCTTTTCATCAATTATTATTCATTAGTTTTAAATACCACCAAATAAGAAAAAAAAAATGCCTGTATTAAACTATGAGGTAAATCAATTTTAAGACATATCTCATTTTTCAAAGCTGCTGAAGTACAAAGAAGAAAAGTGGGTCTTAGAACTGATGGTGTAGGTATCACATATTCCACATTTTAGAACACATTAAAAATGCATCTAAATTTAAGTCTAAATGAACCACAAAATCTCAATTATCGTAAGTTAAGAGAATGAGATAGACCCGCTTTTTTAAAATGAAGAAAAAATATTGCTATATTTTTGCCATAGGTCTATGTAACAGATTTCTTAACACCAAAAGAAAACACCTGGAAACCACTGAACACAGGTACCTGAATGCATTTTTCACAGAAAAATAACTGTCTCACAACACTTTTGTATCTACGACTACTATCATTTCTTTATTGTAATAGATTTCTAAACAAAAATCTTTGAGGTGGGAAACTTTAATATCTTAAAAGGCCTTAGTTTTATCGTGTTTCTAAGAAAATTTATTTACAGCGCAACAAAGATCAATCCAATCCAATCTGCACATAATTAACAGAATGACACCTACTTTAAGACTATAATGTTACACTTTGTAGGTGGTAAGTTAAAAAAAAATTTTTTAGTTGAATCTAGAACGTCATATTAAATCACAAGCTTCCTAAACCCTATTTATGAAAAATAATCAGAACTGTATTTTCTGTTAAGAACAGTACACGTATATAAAGAACATCCCAAACACATTGATTTCAATGCAGAAGCAGCTCAATATCCACTGTAAATGGCTTCTAGTAAAATGATCTCTGCTCAGAAAATCAAAAGATAATGTTTACATATTGCCACTGCTTAGCTGCATTTTGATAAGCAACTCTGGTTAAATGACAGTTCACTCTCACAGCAAAACCTGTTACTGCCTGAAACAGCAACTGCTTAATTTTCAAATTGACAGTCTTATTTTCAAGAGATGATGTATTTGTATGTTTAAAAATGTTCTTAATTTTTGAACATTCACTATGCCATGTGATTGGTGCCTACCTGAGGGTGTCCTAGAATACTCACCTCTCCCACCCCACATGACAGTGTCTTCCCATTCAAAGTTTTGAGCTTAGTAATGTGATACATTCAGAGTTAAACAAGGCCTGCAAATGCCACTAAATCCAGAACACTGAAGCATCTTCAAAACAGCTGAGAAAAGATTAGTAAAAGTCTTTAGCCAATAAACATTCATGAAGGTATTACATATAGGTAATGAGGAGTCGATGCTTTAGGACTGGGACACATTGAGAGCAGACTACTAATGAGCCAAAATTGATATGAGTCTTTAGGGAAGCAGAAAAAAGAACACTAATAGAGTTGACTACCATAGTTGGCTAGTCTGAGTTTCTCGCCACCAGCACGGGTCAGATGGAGACACACTTGAGACTGTGAACAGAAAACTAAACTGCGTTGCTTTCTCAAAAAGAGATCTACCTAAATATCTGGACCAGTAAAAGTTAAATCACTATATTGCGTAGCAGTCTAATTCTTTGTCTTATGCATATGCTCTGTGCACTGATTTAGAGGTACAGGAAAAGACACAGGAAAAGAAGAATTCAACCTGGAAGAGAGCAATACTCTTCAACCAGACATGGGCACCGAATCTCCTGGCTATGCATTCTGTCTCAACACAGAAGAAGAAAAAAAGAAAATCGCATTATCCCTGGGCCCCTTCCCTAGGGATTCTGAAACATACGCCTGCCTCAGAAACATAACTGCTACCAGGAGAAAGCATATTGAAGCAGAAAGAGCATAAGATTTAAAGCTGAAAATGTTACTTTGGATTCCCATTCTCACTGTTAGTTATGCAACCTCAAAATGTCAACCTTGAAATTCCTTTTATTCTTCTTTAATATTAGTGTAATAAAGGCATTTCAAATATTATGGAGAAGAAATTTTAAAGAATTATGTGAAAAACTGTATGTTACAAAAACATTGTATAAAATAATTGGTTTTTATTCTCATTATTATCAGAAAGCACTTCATGGACTTCTCCAAGAACAAAGCTAGCCATTTCTTTTTCTCCCCACTCTGGTATTCTAGTTTCAACTTTAAACAATGGCACAAGTAATGCCTTGGCTACTAGAAACTTCCACAGAATACCGTACTTCTGACCTAGGCATTTCTAGAGACCTATTCTAATTGCCAGATGGCAACAATTCCATGCAAATGACACTGCCTAATTAATTTTTAAATGTTTTGGCTTCATCCTATATTTAAAAGTATTATAAATGTCCACTCTGTTACATGCTTTTAGATGCATTTATGCCCCTTATTAATTTTATGAGGTAATTAAATGTTACCTTCATTTTACAGATAAGCAAACTAAGACTCAAAGAAGTTAAGCAACTTACCAGAAGTTAGACTAAACTAGTAAATCCTGGGGTGAGGATTCAAATTTGGGTTAAGTCCTTGGCCTTTTCACTACTGCATGAATTTTGATACAAGAAATAATTTCACTTTTAAATACTCATGATGAGGATGAATATCATCATATTTAGAGGCAATAGCTCAAGATTGCTCGTATGCTTCACCTTCTGGAGTTATAAAACTTATAAAAACTGGTATAAAAAATGAGCTTACACTTTAGTGTTTACATTCTTCTGTTGGACAGGACAACAGCCCCATCCAATAGGATTTTCTGTGATGACAGAAAGAATCCTAACCTGTGCAGTCCAAAATGGTAGCTATTAGACCCTTATGTGACCAGAGGGGTGCACTCTAAATGTGGCTACTACAACTGAGGAACTGTAAACTTTATGAATTTTAAATTTTAGCAAAATATGAAGTCTTAATATTGTAGATAAGGAGCATACATTTATAAACTAATTAAAAATGTCTGTAAATTGATTTCATATATAGCCTTGAGCTCTTAATTTGCATTACCCAAAGAAGTTATTTAAAATCCAAGCAGCCAAATGTGCAAAATTAAAATATTCAGCAAATACAAGCACATATCCATATAGTTATTACAGATCAAGACAACATAAAAAAAAGCAGACAGCCAAAATCCTTTTGGAAAAAAACAAACAAATAATAAATAAAACCAAATTTGTTAGAAGCAGCCATGAAAACTTCATGCAAAACTTTCATAATCATCACAACTCTATTTTCAGATCAAGCATCCAAACAGGTATATGATCTTTTCAGCAAACAAAGCACTATTATGGATCAGGCATTTTACCTGAAGACTTATTTTTTGTTCTTGAACCCTCAATGATAGCAGTAGAAAACAAAAGCAGCTGAAATGTGAAATAATCCCTAGAAAAATCAAGAATTAAAAAAAGTTCACAACATTAGTAAGAAGCAACTACTCAAGGAATGAAAAATTGGGGCTTGCAAGGCTTATTGATAAATACTTTCAGATATAAGTTATCTCTAATGGACTTAAAAGAAATTAACATTAAAATTCTAGACTACAGATACATCAGCTATCACTGTACTCAAATATATTAAGGGGAATTAGAAATGACATTGAACAAAGGGAAACTGCCATTTTTACTATAAGACAAGTATGTCAATAAAAATACGGGAATAACCTTTATTAAACTGTCTAAATTCAAGTTCTGAGTCAGTGACAGCTATTATGTTTATTAAAAATTTATTCTGGCTTCCTCCGCCCAGATGTCACTGACAGTTACTGCATCAGTGCGTCCTTTAGTTGAAACATAACTGAGAATTGACTAGACACATGGCCATTTTTCATCTGCATTATTAGAAAATTAATTTAAAATTAAGATTAATTCCTCAAAAGGAGATGAACTTGTGACTCTTCTGATGACTTTTAAGGAGATTTGTACTCTTGGGAATATTTTAGAAATTGACATTTGGTGCCTTTTCTAAGAAAAGGTAAGTAAAATGGAACCCAAACTATAAACTCTAAAAAGTAACACTAACTTCATACTTAAAGATTTAGCTTCCTTGGGCCTTTTTGTTCTTAACTTGCCAAAAAAAAAGTTAGCTCAGAATTAAGTATTTTATAAAATTAGGTAACTAACAAGCTACCAAAAGTCATACAATTCACTTAAGAAATTATTGCCAAATCATTTCCCATCTTCAAATCAAATTAATTTAACTTTCCTATGCCCCCTCCCTGTCACAAATCAACAATAAACCAAAATTTAAAAACAATTATGTACACTGATCTACTATACCCTAGACAAATATTTTCTTAAATAAGCAGTCCACATTAAAAAGTAAAAAGAAAGAAAAAAGAAACTGATGAATACATACAAAAATAGAATAAAATATACTTTGAACTAAACTTAAGTTTCAGATCCATTTTTGTTTTGAATCATTGCAAAGAGAAAACCACCAGTCTTAAAAATCCCCCCAAAACTGAATGTAGACTCTTAATAGCAACAAAAAATGAGCCAGGCAATCTGGATATACAATGTAGCAAAAAAAGATAAGAGAAAAGAAAAAGTGTTACTTATAGTTCTAGGTTCATATTTCAACTCTTCAACTTATTTAGGAATGCAATGGAGATAACAATACCTACTTAATACTGCAGTGGTAAAAATTAAGTAAGACAATCTTGTTACATGTCTCACACCGTACCTAGCAAGGAGTAGGTATGTTCTGAATACCAGCTAAATGATTACTGGCAAGAAAGGACCCTTCCCCTGAGTCTGTTTTCTCAGTCCTAAAAAATTAATGAAATCTGCTCCATCTGTTTCTTAATTTGTAAGACTGTTGTGAAGATGTAATGAGATGATGTGAATGGAAGGCAATCACAGCAAAAGAACTTGAACTTTGGACAATACACAAACCTCTTTGAGCCTCCTTTTCTTCAAATAAATTGTAGGTTATAATAACTATATCTCACATGATCTTTACTATTGATATTTAAAAAGAAAAGAAATAATGGATGTGAAAATAATTAAAAGGCTCTAAGTCAATGCTAGCTGAATGTAAACAAAATTTTACTACAGCATTACTGAAGTAAACCAAAAAATGTCAACTCAAATGACAGTATAGCATGCAACAACACATACTATATTATGGTGGAACTATCATCAGCTTTATGAACTAGGATTCTAGCTATCATTTTGTTAGAATGAGTCTGAGAAGGAGTATTCCAATGTGTTTGTCTACTGCTTTGGCTGATTTAGGCTAAAGTGAAATGGTCTTTCTCTTCTGCTTCCTCCCGATCTGTAAGAAAATTAGCAGGCCGACTGATAAAAAGGGTTCAAGAGTCACAAACTCAAATGCCTAATGGAGGATAGTCAGAAAACATTCAAGAAGTAGCTCATCTTTCAAAACCTATTTTATCAGAAAAAAAGAGCAGTGCAGTTGTGACAATAAATGTCAAGTGAATCTGCCCTTGGTTTTAGGGATTAATAGGAAACTGACAAATCAGGCATTATACACTTAAAGCAACTACAAAGTTAAGTTTTTGGGGGAAATTTCTCATTTTCAAAATATTGACTCAAAAACATTTTTGATACTATGTAAACCAAACAACAACAAAAAATGTCTGTGGGCCAGATGTAGCCAATACTTCGTAACCTCTGTATTAAAGGACAGTAAATTTTATGAGGGCAGGGAACGGAATTGATTTTGCTTACTACAGCAAGTAACACAGTGTTGTACACACAGGAAGTGCTTGATAAATATTTTTTGAACAGCTATGAAGTGAAAGGTCTCAGGAGACTATACAGAAAACAACAAATGACAAATGATTAGCCAATGGACAGTGAGAACGCCCCAAAGCCAGGAGGTTGCTGCTTCTGTGACTTGGGCAGTTTGCTTGCATTCTGGTGGCTCAGCTGAGCTCAGACGTGTGTTTTTTTATGTAAGTGTATTAACTTCTTTATCCAAGAGGTTCAGGTCAGCCAATCAACCAGAAAGCACTGAATATATGCTGAATCTGCCAACAAATACTCAAAGGTTGATTTGCACATAGAGATGAAGTATTAAAAGTATGTATACACAGAAAAGATACTTACAATGTCCGCTCCTGAGATAATAAAGAGAAGTGTGAAAGTCAAATGCATCTGGAAAAGGCAAGATGAGAACCAGTAGCTCTGTACAGTCTGTAACAATCTTGTAACAGTAACAACTGAGTTCTTTCTTGGCTCCTTTTCACCCTGCTACTACATTACTAAAATAACTGACTAACTGCTGGATCCTGGAAAAGCCAAATCTAGATTCATCTGAACCCTCATGGAATGAAACCACATGAAAATCAGTAAAGTGCAAGTGTGAAACGGGTTTTTTTGTCTGTTTGTTTTTTACAAAATTGTCCTAAGGAGAAGAGAATAGACTAATTTGGAAAGAAGCTTCTCTCTTCTCAATGGACCTGCTCAAAGCCTCCCTATCCAATCCCTAAGTTGCCCAGGGTGTAGTGGTACCTGGGAAGCCCAGTGGGACAAGAGATGAAGGCTGCTCAGAAAGTGAAAGTGCCAGGGAGAGGTCTGGTGTCAGCTAAGGACTGAACTGTCCCTGCATCCAGGACCACGGACCCGGGGATGCCTTTGCTCACACCTTCAAACAAAAAGGCCTTGGTGCATGCCAAGCTAATGACCACTGGCTCACAGAGAAGAGCTTGCATTCTATTAACAGCTTCTTCTGGTTGAGAAAGAAATAACAGTTCGAGCTAGGTCTGTTGAGAACTTCTACAGCTGCTAACATTATGTAACAGAGAAAAGTCATCAGCTATTTAGTGTACACAGCTATGTGAATGAACGTGGACCAAGATGAAAAGTTGAAATAAACATCTACTATAATTTTACATAGAAGAGACATCTATAATGTCACAGAGGGAAGAATAACTTTACAAGTAAGTTTCTAGGACCAAAAAACATAATTTTTTAAATTTAATATTTCAGAGAAAGATAAAAAGAAAGGTCACCGCAGAAAACTGTTAGTAATCTAGAGTAAGTATCTTATAAGTAACTGCAACCCCCCACCTCCTCCCAAATCATGAATGAAAATATAAGACACAGGACAGATCCAGGAGCTCTAAGATTCAAATTACAGTAATCAGAGAAATAGGAAAAATGAATAGAGAAAGAAATAATAAAGAAATACCAGGGGAAGCCGGGATGGCTCAGCGGGTTAAGTGCTCGCTTTGCAGGCCCGGGGACTGAGGATCGAATCCCGGTCCCGGCCCATGTGGACCCATATGCTGAACTGAGGTGTGCTTCCCATGTAGGAGGCCCCCCAGCCCAGTTCCCGCACTGCGTGGCCTCTGCCCACCTGTGTGGAATGAAACCATGTTGAAAACTGATGACATACAACTATGGAGACAGTTCTCTTTCTGTCTCTGTATCTCTCTCTGTGTCAAAAACAATTTTAAAAAATGTTAAAAAAAGATCACATCTTAGCTACAATAAGAACTGTGAATCGGGGGGGGGGGGAATCTTTTTTTCCCTTGAGGACAGCTATTGACATTCCAATTCTTCTTTAAGATCTGTTTTATTTCTTTTGATTTCTTAAAACCAAGAAAGCTTACTTTGAATGTTGGAATAAAAAAAATATTATTGAAAGTGATGCAAGGATAAGGAGAACACAAAAAAAGTAAAAGCTCATATAAAGATCTACACAATGAGACAAATTCAGAGTCAGTAAATAAAGAAAAAAGATGTTATTCTTCCTTCTCAAATTTTAGTAATGCAATCAGAAATGAAATCTGAAAGCTACTTCAGGTTTTAGAGATTAGAAAGAACTTCCTAGTCACTGAACTAAGTATTTTCATTTCAATTTCTAATTCTGTGTATCTTCTTATAATAATCCATAGGAAAAATGTACCTTACATTGCTGTATAGTCATCTCTTTACAGTACCGTATTTTTATTTCTACATAATAGATGAAAGGATTCATGTTTTTATAAAGATTAAGTAATCTGCCTATCATTGAATTTAGACTTCAGATTTCAGCAGTGTAGGTAGGTTACCACGTTGTTTATAAAAAGTAGAAAAAGATTTTTTCATTAAATTGCAGCTTTAAATTGTCATATCATGAGAGCAGGTTGTTTTCTAATTATTCTTCCTCCTCCCACTTCTCTAGTTATTATAGAACTACTACTGCCATGTAGGATTTTTAGACATCTAATTTGAAATTAACCTATGGGCTTTTAAAATACAATACCAAAAATATTTTAAATTTATTAGCATGTTAAATATGGTACCTACTACATGTTTACCTCTCAAAGTCAAAGGTAATATTTCATAACTTACAGGTTTTGTTACTTAGCACTTACTACCTACAAAGAACTATGATTTCCCTTTTGATTTTCACAATAACTCTATGAAGATAGGCACTATTTCTAGTCCTGAATTTACAAAAGAGAGAACCAACACCAAGATCACACAGCCATTAAGTGACAGAAGAGGGATCTGAACTCAGCAAGCTGATTCAAAGTCTGCACTTTGTACAAAGTATTGTTGTTCTTATGACGTTTTAAATGCAAATTGGTGCTTTGGAGCAGCTAGTTATATGTTAACAGAAGGGCAGTAAAACTGATTTCAGTGCCATATAAAATAGGCGTACAATTCTGGTAACTGAATAAGACTAACTATGATAAAGCTTCTCGTATGACATTTCTGATCCATCATCTTTATACTTATTACTTATTTCCCATCCATTCATTTATGATTCTAATGGAATTGGAAATAAACATATTTATAGTTCTAAAGTTCTTGGGTCAGTAATTCTGATTACACCTACTGACTTCCACTCATATATTTTCAATTTTTCATCACAAGTTAACTTTTAAATAGAAGGTGACCATATTTTTCTATAGGAATGCCATTTGGATTTTGAAACAGTTTTGCATTTGTTTTGCTAACTGCTTCTGGGATATCATCTACTTTGAAATTTCTATAATATAGCATAAGAAATTTGGTACTTTCTACTGCATTTAATTTTATTGCATGGCATGACAGTCAATTTATAGTATGAAAAATAACTTCAATTCAATGCCACCCCATAATGTAATCTTTTTTTTTTAATTGTTAAATTTATTGGGGTCCATAATGTAATCTTTATGAAGTCATTTAAAACTACATTCAAGAATCACATTTAAGTTAAAACTCAAGAAATCACCAATGCAAATGAAGGTACAAAGACATGAAATCAGGTAACAGAAATCTTCCACAAAAGGACAAGTTCATAGAAACTCAGGAAATATTAACTGCCTCCTTATTTCAAATTCTGCTTAGTAGTTGTTGGCAACTTTTTTTTTTTTAAATCTCAGTTATAAGAGACATGCCCATCCAGAAACCATCCTGAATTCAAAAAGATTAAAATGTGTGTGTGGGGGGGGTGGGGGGGGGGGACGTGCAGTGGGGCGAGGCAGGGAATCTTAAAACCAAGAAATTGTATGTAAAGCAGAGAGCAAGTTTATAACTTAAAAATGAGAACCACAACTGGCTGGCAAATATGTTCTCTCCTGCAAATGCACACATGGAAAGTCAGGGCTTTAGAAGGCTGTGTACACAATGAAATAAAATGCTGACTGCCTGCTGAAATCTACCTGCAGTGTTTGACTGGATGTTGTAAGATACATTCTCCTGCGGACTGCACAACAAAAGCTGGGATCCTTTTTCCTCACTTTAACAGAGTGAGACTCACATCTTACTCTGCTCATAGAGCTGGCCATTGTGATTCTGCAAAGGCTCTGCTTTGATTCACCACATGAGTCTACAGTGAACTCTCAGAAGGCAAACTTATTTCAAGTAATACCTCCTCCAGATCTCTATGGACACAAATAGTGCTGACTACAAATAAAACAAAGATTTCTTAAATATAAACCTTACTGCCCTTACAGGAGTCTAACATAAAAACCAAACTTTATATGATACAAAACAAGCTATGATCTAGTGAAGTTTAAAAACCAATAAAATCAAGACTAAGAATTTGCTAACAAGCATTTTATTTCATTTTTTGGTTCTGAAACATTTAGAAGATGAGGAACAAGGAAATGAAAAGAGACACTAAGCTCGTAAAATTTATATCAGGTTCACAGACTACACAACAAATTACTATTATTAATAGGTCCATAAACTAAGTAATGAAGCACATGAAAGAGGGAAAAGGATATAAAATAAGCAGTTCCTGACTTACCCGCAATCTGAGTACTTAAAATACCACCTGTCACAGACAACCACTCACATCACCCTGAATCACTTCCCACCAGATCACACGGGCCTTCTACCTGAGCCTCTGCCAAGCTAGCAGCCTACACCCTGAAAACTTCCAACTAGCCAGTCAATTTTCTTCTTCAATTACTAGGACTGGATATATTAGATTAAGAAAAAAGAAAGAAAGAGAAAAAAAGTTGTGGGCTAGTCTGGAAACCAAAACCAACATTTATAATATCATCTCTGTGATATGAATTTAGAACTCCAAATCACCACCTTATATTCAAATTTCTGGAATTAATCCTATTCTGAAGTTTGACTATAAATACATCTAGGCTGAAAAACAAGTCCAACTATTTATTCTCCTTGATATACATTTAACAAATAAAATTCAAAATTTCAGATCTAGATACTTTAGGAAAGGCTGCAAAAAGTATAAATTAATAAGCCCTGTGCTGAATAAAATTCTCTTGGTTAAGTTGTCAAAAAAAGAAAAAGACAACAGGCAGAAAATGGAGTCACTTGTGTTAAGCCTCAAGTCAGCAAACCAGGACTTAATACCTAACCTACGTGCAGTTTGAGTTTCTCCCAGGAAAGAAAGCTTTAACCAGATAATCTACTATTATCTGGTTCACACCAGAGAGGTAATCTGCCAGACAGAGGCCTGCCTTCTCCTAAAGGGAGGTGACCAGCCTGAACTACTTGGTCCTTGGTAACCCCTTCCTGGTCCCGCCACCCTTCTACCTATAAAAGTCTTTCTTCTGTACAGTCCTCCGAGCTCCTTTCTGTCTGCTGGATGGAATGGTGCTCCCCTCATGAATCATTGAACAAAGCCAGCTACATCGTCAGATTTATTCAGCTGAGTTTTGTTTTTTAGCATCTTATTACCACAATTTAGAGGCCCAATCTCTCAGATGCAAATCTCCCTAACTTCCAGGAATTCAAATTTGAAGTTATGAGGTGTCCAGGTGACTAAAAGGATTCTGTTTCAGAGATCCTCTTACCTTGTTCTAAACTTTATAATAATCCTACCTGTCTTGCCTAGGTGTTAAAGAGGCCAATGTTCACAGACTCCTCACCTGTGTGATAAATGAGGTTTGGGGCTGAAGGGCAGTATAGAATATGCTACCCCAAAATATGCCTCTTTAGCATAAGGGTTATTTTAAGACTATTGAGGCTCTGAAAACAGAGTAGAAGTTACCCTTCTGTGAGGGAAATTTATATTTATAAAGGAATCGTTGTATGTGTGGGTATCAAGGATGACACTGAATCACAATGTATGTAAAAAGACAATCTTACTCAGTGCAGAAGTCACCAACTTAAATCAGCATAACAAACCCTTTGCTTACCTACCATGATTTCCCTGGTGGCCTCCCATAACTGACCTCCCTGCCCCCAGCCCTACCCTCCTTTTTCTTTGTCTTTAGTTGAAGAGGATTATTTAAATCCACATTCTAAATCTCCTCAGAGATTTGCTCATTTTCCCTGGTATCTCCCATGTATACAGCAGGTGTACATGTTAAACTTTTGCTTGCTGTTTTCTTGTTAATCTGTCTTTTGTTGCAGGGGTCTCAGCCCAGAAATCAGAAGATTAGGATTATTTTTTCCTCCCCTACAGAGCTCTGCCTTTAAAACAGAGTGGTGTTAGAATGCCCATAAGCATGTGATACGGAAGCACCTGACTAATATGCCACCTCTCTAACCAAAACAGGCCAACCAAAGGTCCTCCTCCTTTCACCCATAGTTGGTCCTGTCCAGTTTTAAAAGTTCAAGAACCACCTATCATTTTTATAAAGAAGCTGTTTTTGCTTCTTGTGAATGTTTATAGAAAGTTAATATATACTTAGCAAATTAAAAATTTCATATCTACCTACCTTAAAGTAGGTAGCCATTCCTAAAAACGACTACAACTTTGTTCACTTTTTGCATTAAGTTTACTAACTTCTGAATTGGAATACTGTCAAGTATTTAAAAACTAAATCCTTGGTTTACAGTATTCCCAAGCAGGTTACATACTGGATATTTAAGATACCAAGTAAGTGGTACAATGACTTGAGCACAATTATTAAATCAGGAAATTAAAAACTGCCAAATACCAACATACAAAAAGACTATATTCTGTAAATTTAGCATGCAACTATATTATATGGTTAAATATATTATATGGTCAAAAGAAGTATATTTTTGCTTTTAATATTCAAGGCCAGAGCATTAAGACTTGAGGATGATCCATTTTTAAAACACCTGTATAAACATAATTATGGAGGAGGTAATGATAAGATAATGAAGTACATGAAACAAGCCCCATCACTTTTACCTCAAATTCTGAACTTGAATTCTAGCGCTTTTTATTACTTAAGTAAATGAATTTCAACTAGATTATGCAAATTAGCCAATTCACTTTCATAATGCAAAAACGTTTGGGTATCATCAATAGGTACGATCAACAGGTATATTTACTAAAAGATACTTCTACTTATTCACTGGCAAATGAAGGGGAAAATGTGCTCTACAGTCACCAGTATAAATAGTGTGGCTGACTCACTGCCACACTAGGGAGAGACTCCTAAACCAATTTGCAAAAAAAGGTACTCAAAGTGACATGTTCATTTCAATGTAAACTCTACCCTCCCAGCGTGTTTTTAATTGAAGGAGAAATCTCAGCTTGTTAACTAAGTGCTATTGGGTTGATTGCCCTTTTGGATGATCCTAGACTGCAGGAATCAGCTCCATTTTAGTCACTGTTCTAGCTCCAATTCACTATCCCTCATACGTGAGAGGTACTCAAAAGCCATTTGTTGAATGAAGTCAGCCTTTTGATTGGCTTCACTGTTTACTGGTACTCTTCCTACTTATTCTGTTTCAAACCAAATATTTTACATTTGAAAAATCTGAAATTTCTCATTAAAACCTATTGATGAAATTTTGAAAAAAAGCTCTCGTTTTATTCCATTTATTTAAAGTCAGAAATGAACTATTTGATTTTTTTTTAATAAATTTTTCAAGCCTATTTCAAAATGTACAAAAACAACACTGAAAAATCTCTCCTGGGGTTTAGAATCCTTTGAGATTGTGATCAGGGCATAGCCAAAGCACCAGACCCTACCTTATGACCTTATCATTTTACCTGGAAAATGAAATTCATAAAATCCAAGGTAATTCTAATTTAAAATATTCATTTGAAGCACCAGACTTACCATTATATGTTATTCTTGGCTTTGTTAAACACATCACAAGATGCAAATCCATTTCATCTGAGGGTACAAATTTTGAGCATACAGGGCACTTAAATCCTAAAAAGTAAAAGAAAATCATGTTACTTAACTATTCTGAATATGCAACTATATATTTTTTTCTTTTTTTTTTTTAAAGCATGGAAGACAAAAAGCATTTCAAACTTCAATATTATACTTCCAATAATATACTTCTTATGTGCAACTTAAAGTTGGGAAAAGAGTTTGCAACTGTAATATTTAACTTAAACAATTTATGAAGGTCATCCCTTTTCAAATAAAGTAAGTTGAAATGAGGAGAATTTGGTTGACTACAAAACTCCCGTATTTTTTCCCCAACAGCAGGTCCAATCTAATATTTTACATTAACCTGAATTTATGATTTCGTTATAGTATCTTTGTGGAAATTACCTTCCCCAGCTCAGCATACATTCTGAGTCATGGGTTTTACAGCAAGACAGTACCTTCGGAACTATTCTATTCCACTGACTTCTTTAAAATGTATCTGATGAAGAAAGTAAAGCCTTTCAGAACAGCAAAACCATGTACAGAATCTAAGACTGCTGACTTCTTACAGTAAAGTGGGTTTTCTGTCACATATGCTACTAAAGTCACAATGCAAATATAAAACAACATCAAACAGCAGATTTCTCAATTTTGATACTTATATACTAGCTAATTTCCAATAATATTTAATCAGCACTAAGTCTATTAAAAATAAACTGCTACATTGAAGGGGAGAATGTGTTACGTGTTCAGCTCTATCCTGCCCCTCACCTACCAAGGGGATCTGTCCCTTCAGTGGGTCCTTGCTGTCTCCCTAGCGCTCTGCTGCTTTGACCCCTGATCCGAGACAGCCAATTTATAGTTTGGCCAGCAACAATCAGAAGTGACACACAAAGATGGTCTGAGCCAATCGGTGTTTCTTAGACGTGACTAAAAAACAGCAAGACACCGCAAGCATCAGCTGGAAAGAGCTGAAGCAGAAAGATCACATTTAATAAGAGAGTGAAGCTGTCAATTCTGGCTCATTTGTAATCTGAATTTATAGAAGGGCAGAAACTGTAGGCAAACAGGAAAATGATTCACATGGAGACCTAGGAGCGGATGTGCAGAGTGGAAGTGCCACCAGGCAACAGAGAATAAGAAGGGTTGAGAAAGAAACCAGCCCATAAAGCTGCCTCAGATTCTGGCTGCTCCCCACACCCAGTACACATGTGATCTTACACTTGCCTCCATTTGTTGTGATATGAGACTCACAGCAACCAAATGAATTCAACTAGAATACCTCAGACAAAAGTTTATACAAATTAGGAGAAGGTTTTGGCAGGGGCACTTAATCGAGGTATTCAACTTCTTAAATGAAATACATGATTTTGTATGCACATTATTTTTCACACTGTATTAAATGCATTTTTTTTAAACCAAAAATTCAGGTGGTTCTTTGTATACACTGATTTCTCTCCTTAGGCTTTATTTTATATCTTTACATAAGATATTATTATTCCTCCCAGACTGGCAAAAATCAAAAGCTTCACAATGCATTGTTGGTGGGACTGTAAGCAAACAGGCACGCTCATATGCTGCTAGTGGGAGTGCAAAACTGTACAACTCCAGAGAGAATAATTTGGTTGTATCTGACTAGATTACATATGTACTGATCTTAGCAATACCATTACTAAGATCTCACCCTGAAGGCATGGCCCCAACAATACCAAAAAATACACTCACAGATAGAGGTTTATGGGAAGATGGCAGAGTAGGAAGCCCTGGAGAAATCTGTCTTCCCTCCTAGACAAAAGTTGCACTAGCGGAATCTATCTGAGTATTTTGGAACTCTGGAGTCTACTGAAGGCTCACAACTTCCAGGGGAAGACTTGGGAAGTATATTGTGGTTAATTCCAGATCTTGGTACAGTAGCAGCTACCCTTCTGCCAGCCTCAGCCACATGATAGGCAATGATGCATTTGTTCCTGCAGCAGCCTGCACACAGCTTGCAGGAGCCAGGGTGGGCAAAAGACCCTGTCCTCCAAATGTTGGGAATCTGTGCTCTGACTGCTGCTTGCTGCTTGTGACCCAGGAGGCACAAAGGGAAGGGCAGTCACTGTTGCTGGCCCTCTTCAAGGGGTTTTGAAGGGACTGCACTCTTTATTTCCCTTTTAGGAACCAATCATTAAAGCCTAGGACATTCAAACACTGCATATAAGGAGAAAATGAGTTAAGTAACTGTTCATGCCCAGGGGTAGATTCAGAAAAGATCTGAGAAGGCTTCTGGTTTGTACCTCAGGCTGACGATCCTGACTACAGGGACAGCCTAGGACAACCTGGAAAACAATAGTAAAAGAAAAACTACCAGACTCTGGGAAAGGGGGAGAATCTAATTTCCAGAGTTACCACTTTATTTGATTCAAATATCCACTTTTCAACAACAACACAAGGTACACTAAGAAACAGGAAAATATGGCCCTTTCAAGGGGAAAAAACTTAAACAGAATCAGTTCCTGAAAAAGACCCAATGGCAGATATACTAGACAAATATTTCTAAATACTGTCTTGAAAATGCTCAAAGAACTTAAGAAAGACGAGCAGAAAGTCAAGAAAAAGATGTATGGACAAAATGGAAATATCAACAGAAAGCAAATCTAAATATAAACTGAAAAGAAATTCAGGGGTTGAAAAGTATAACTGAAAAAGAAGAAGAAGAAAAAAAAAAATCCTAGAAGAATTCAAAGGCAGACTTGAGCTGGCAGTAGAAAGAATCAGTAAACTTGGAAATAGGACAATAGAAATTATCATGTCTGAGGATTAGAAAGAAAAAAAGATTGAAGAAATGTTAACAGAGCCTAAGGGACCTGTGGGACGCCAACAAGCAGACCACCATATGCATTGGGGGAGTGCCATAAGGAGAAGAGACAAAAGGGCAAGGAGAATAAACAATGGCTCAAAACTTACTAAATCTGATAAAAGACATGAATATAAACATCTAAGAATCTCAGCAAACTCCATGTAAGATGAGCTCAAAGAGAGCCACACCAGGATATGTTATAATTAAACTGTCAATAGATGAAGACAAAGAGAGAATCTTGAAAGCAACAAGAAGTGCAACATCACATACAAGAGATCCTCAATAAGATCATAAGCAGATTTCACATGAGAAACTTTGGAGTCCAGAAGGCAGTGGGGCTGATATATTTAAAGTGCTTAAAAGAAAAAACAAAAAACTATCCACTAAGAACTCTATATCCACCAAAACCTCCAAAGTGTGGGCAAAATTATTAAATTCCCAGGCAAACCAAAGCTGAAGAATTCATTAGCACTAAAGCTGCCCTAAAAGAGAAGCTCAATGGTGAAAATGGATCCTACAAGGTAAAATAAAAAAGACATTCGACAGTAACTCAAAGCCATGGAGAAATAAAAGAGCTCACTAAAGGTATTCCGGTTAAGCGTAACTGTTCCTGAGGAGCTGTACTGGAGGAACTGTACCTTAGAAGCTTCATCCATATCTGGACCTAACTTAGATAACAACCCTGGACTTCAAAATGATGCCTTGATGAGATGAGCTTGCGTAAGTCTTGGGAAGAAAGTCAGTACATTTTACATAGGAAAGGGATGTGAATGTGGCTGCTAGAAGGCAGACTATGGTAAGATGGGTGCGGTCAATTTTGTGCATCCCGTTCCTCACATTAAGAGGAGCTAAATTCCCCTCCTCTTGAATCTGGGCCAGCCTCAATGGCTTGCTTGATCAACAGAATACAAAAATGATATTCTGGGATTCCTGAGATAAATCTTAAGAAGGCTTGCACCTCCCATTTGGGAGTCTTTTGATACTCACTTTGGGACACCCCTCTCTGAACCCAGCTGACATGTTCTGGGAATCCCCAGCCACAAAGTGAAGTCATGGATAGGCATTCCCGCTGACAGCCAAAGCTGAACCCTTAAGCTGAAAACCAGGATCAACTACCACACATACTGAGTGAGCTACCTTGGATGTTGAGTTACTTTGAACTTTCAGAAGACTACAGTCCTAACTTCCATCTGCAACTGCCTGAGACTCCAAGTGAGAATCCCAGAACCCCATCAACTGATCCCAGTCTACTCATAGAACCTTGAGAGATAATAAATTTATGTTTTAATTAAAATACACAGATAGTAATTTACTATGGCACTCTATAAAAAAGCACAATATTGGAAACACATAACAGATCTGGTGAATTAACAATTATGCATTTACACAATGTAGTACCTACACAACTATAGAAAAAGAAATGAGGAAAGTTCCCATAAACTGATTATGGAGAGGTTTCCAGGCTTTATTAAGTGAAAAAACACTATGAAAAAGATGCATATATTGTGCTAGCTATTATGCAAGAAAGAAGAGTAAAATAAGAATGAATACATATATACATGTGTATCTGCATAAAGAAAAACACAGATATACTTCAAAACTAAGGTTTACATACATGTTACCTACAGGTGGTAAGAACGTGGTAAAAAACATTCAGAAGAAGATACTCCTAAGTGTACCTTTTAATAAAGTTTTTGACTTTTGAACAGTGCAAATGATATCTGAATTAAAAAAATAAACAAGGATCAGGAGGAAACCCCTACTGAAATTAAATATAAATGAAAACAAATGAACTTAAGTATAACTTAAGTATATGTCAAATAGCTATCAACACATGTGTGCACAGATGGGGACACACACACATACACCTCCACAAAAAGAGCTAGAAGCAGTAATGCCTCAGTAACAGAATGCAGACCTAGTCCAGCCCTTGGGTTTCTAAATATCATTACTCCATGAAAAGGAACCAGGGCTCTTTGGAAAAATAGCTGGTTCCAGGTCTGGGGCAGGGAACCAGCCCCAGGTGAGCTTAGAATATTTTGTTGTGCCAGACTTAGGAAGTGCTCAAAGAAAATTAATTAATTAAAAAAATAATAATAAAAGGTTTATCTTTGCCTTAAACCAGCCCTGTCCATTGTTTCTATGCATTTGTACTAAGGCACCTTTTAAATGTCAGGGTAAACCTCTTTTTCAGACCCCTGAAACACAACCACCCTTAAGAGAGCACATGACATTCCAGTTATCCTGTCATCCAATACCTTTCTTGCTTTCTCCTACCTTCATGTGATCTTTCTTAGTTTCTCTCCTTAAATCCAAAGGTATAAAAGAAACTGCAGAACTCATTCTCTGGAGCATTTGAAATCTTACTTTCCAACAAATGTCATCAATTTAGCTCAAATAAACTCTTACAAATATTCTCTACAGATTTGGCCATTTCTTACATCAACAATATACAAACTAAAATAATATACCAATACAACAAATGAAAATAAATAATCATGCCAAGGACACTGCTATGAAACAATAGAGCATCAGAAATAAAGAACAAATCTAGTGTTCTCAAAAAGCAAAAAGATCAATGTAAAGTATCTAGGACAGTTTCCCAGACTTTTAAATTGTTTTGTCTTTCATGATATTAGTATTTTTGAAGAGTCTAGTTCAACTGTTTTTCAGCATCAGAATGGCATTAGTATTCTCAATAGCAACACTTGAAAGGAGAAGACAAATGAAGCAAAAACTTCAAAATTATAAAAGAAAATTATTTCAGACTATATACCCAAACTATTATATATTTACCCTTGACTGATAAGTATATTTTTTTCTGATAGGTAAAGCAAAACTTTCCTTCCTGGACATATTCTAGAAAAACTTCTAGAACGTGCGCTCCACTAAACACAAAAGAGCAAAGAGGAAAACAAAGAGAAAGACACCAAGATCAAAGAAACAAGATCTCTTCTAGGAGAGGTGAAGGGAAGTCCTGGGATAAGAGTGTACCAGGTCTAGAAGATTAGTTGAGATTGAAAGAGGAGAATCTATGGAGGGTTCAAGGGAGAGAAAGAGGGAAGGAGGGGAAGCCCAGGAGGGAAGGCAGGGCAGATGACGGGAAAAGGAAGGGAGGAGAGGGGAGGGGTGGGGCAGACAGGAGGGAATAGGGAGTGGACTGATAAGGCTTCTTGATGTGTTCAGTCATGTGGAAGACAATATTGTATTCAGAGTTTTTCTTCAACAAGTTTAGGAAGAACTGATAGGAACTTAGATAATCAAGTAGCAAAAAAATTAGGCAACTGTTAATGATGAGACAAATATATAAAAGAAAATGTAATCTATAGTAATAAAAAATGAGTACCAATTTAATCAAATTATCATTTAAAAAGACTTCAGAAGGTGGAAGAATAAATATTATATAAACAGGTGGTATATACAAATCTATAAGGCCTCATCTTCCATAACAGTCAGATAATAATTAATGTCTAAAAAATTAGAAACAGGAGTATCAGCCTGTCATTTATACATATGGACATAAATGTCATAATCGACAGCTACAGGTGTTGAAAGTAGTTATCTCAGAAAAAGAAAAACCGATTGAAGAAAGAGAATAATTTTTATTATAAGACTGGAAGTATTTTTGTCCTTTCAAAAGATAGATATTAACTTGGTTTAATTTTAAAAACTATTTTAAAGTAAGAAGTGTCTACAGAGCATAGGACACATGCGCCTAGTGACCAAGTATTCTGCGAGAACATATCTCAAGGGAAGCTGTTGCTGCCCCGGATCACTTCCTCTGCCCTTTCCCCTGCACTGTTCCTCACTTAGCCGCAGGCCCAACTAGAATTGGTTCCATTCTGCAGCGAATAGTAAGACAGGATTCAACATGAAACCTAAGCACTGAACCTACATCATAAAACAAAAGGATGAGACAAAAGCATGTAGAAAGGCAGATGAATTAGAAAATTTAAAAAATTAACTCAGTAAACAGAGCTGTCATATAGTTCAGCAAATAAATACAATAAGTCTACTGTAATAGAAAATAATTTCTGTAACAAATAAAAATCACAGAAAGAAATAGAAAAAGATAATAACATCACTGACATTGAAAGCATACTCATGAAAAACAAATCAACAGTGATTTGGAAAAAAAGACAAAATTTATGAAAAACAAAAGGCTAACTGGTATTCTCAAAAAACAAAATGGAATCAAAAGAAGAGAAACAAATGATCAAAAATAGTAATACAAAAAGAATCTCAGTAAACATCTAGACAGAAAATGTAAGTCATATACAATTGAGGGGTGAGGGTAGCAGATATTATCCACTAAATAATAAATAGATAGTACTTGGGACACACTTTTTGTGTGCACTGGGTGTGTGTGTGTCTTCAGAACTCTTAGAAGGGAAAAGAGTGGGACTCAAAAAATTTATATCTTCAAATATTCAAGACCCAAAAGATGAATCAAAATAAAGAATTCAGGAATGAACAACCTGTTGCATTACACACACACACACACACACACACACACACACACTCACACACACACGGCAGTACAATACACACATGGTATTTGAAGAAATAAGTGTAAACTATAGGAGTTATTGCTATAGTAGAGTATATAAATACTAGAAATGTCAACAATGGCATGATTGATCATGTTTGTGGATAAGAAAGGAGTCTATGGGAAGAGAATGAAGAGTGGAAATTAGCCGTTTCACCCTGTTCTTTGAAAGTAAAGGAAACAGGTACTGAAATACCCATGTTATTACTCCCTCTTTCCCTAAAGGACTCTTAGATTGTCATCAAAACCCTAATCAGGTGGCACCCTGCTCTAGAAATCTTCCTCTAAATGCTCCACCTAAAAGCTGATTTAATCATTCCCCTTCCTTTTGTATTTCTTCTGTACATTGATGATATTTCCAGTACTGCAACATAACACACGGTACTGTGATTATTTATGTGTCTATCTTCCTTAGCAGCTTTAACTGTATAGCGAAAATATAATACAGACTTTGAAGTCTTCAGACCTGGGTACAAATCCAGTTCCACTACATACAAACTACATGACCCTGGGAAGGTAGTTATGTCCTCCAGGACTGACTGCCTCCCTGTCAAATGTTGATAACGTCACTCACACACAGGCAATCTGGTAAGGCTTAAAGATAACCTGTGCAACTGCAGTAGAGACACTTCAGGACTCTTCTATTTCAACCCTTTTAATAATCCAAGCTGCTGAGTATAATGTATGTAAAGTGCCTGAAACACAGTATTCAAGAAACAGTGGCTACTACTGAAATTCTTTTTCAATTTTCAGATGATTCACTTATTCTCTGTAAGTCTTTAAACAGTACAGTTTTAAAATGGCATTCTTTAATTATAAAACCCAGAAACTTGAAACTAAAGGAAAACTTCCTGGAATAATTCCATGAGACGTACCCGCTGATCAAAGTTATACATAGCAAAATTAATTCCACCAGCTCTGGTACACATGAATACCTTGTCCTTGTCCACGGTTGATGAGTAAGGCAAAAGGATTCTTCTTTGTATCTCCAGTGACCCACCCCGACTTTTAGTCATTATCTGTACATATTTCCTTCCACCACACTTGAGTCTAGTAAATACACCTATTAGCAAAAGGAATAAGAACGAGCTTTCTGTTTTGTATTTTCAGAGGTGGAAAAACTGCCCGTGCAATCAGTCAGAATCTGTTTTTAGCACAAGACAGAAGATGAAAGTGCCAGGCCCTGTTATGAGATTCGCAGATCATCAGATTGTCACTCTACACCTGCAAATAAGTCATCTAAAGGCACTTGCTTAGTTGCTATAAGTATTAACTAAATAAAGATACCAGAAAGAGCCACACTGGAGAAGCTACCTTGGCAACTGCTACCAGAGTCCAGAGAGAAAGAACAGAAAGACAACCTGCGTGGCTGCTGTGGAGATACAACCAATGCCAGACGTTAAGACTCTTCTGTTTCATCTGTGTAATAACCCAAATCATCTGTCCCTCTCCCAGAAGTAAACCTTCAATTATCCTGACTGGTTATCAATGTTCTCTTCTCAAAGCTAGCACTCCAAGTTTCCCCCAAATCAAAGCTATTTCTCTACACCGTACCTTAAACAAAGCTATTCTTTCTGATCTCAATTAGGCAATTTAATTGACTAATATAAATAATTTCTAGAAGAAAATGACCAATAGGTTTGAAACTCCCTTAGGTATACATGCACTGAATATGACAATGAATGACTCACTCATAGAGGAATGAGTTCAAGAGATTTTTACATGTGACCTCTATCTGCACCCCAAACTCCCCACCAGTTAATACAAAACAGTAGCTGCCATTCCCTATCTTCAGTAATGGAACTGAAGAATATTAATCAAAGGGACTCTACAGACTCTTTTGGTTTAAACTGTTCACTTAAAGAGAATAGCAGTCTAACTGCAAAGAAATCGAAAGTGACAGAACTCAGCCCTTCCTATTCCTAAGCTATCAAGCTTTCAAGCCCAGCATTCTGGCTCTGATCACCTGTTACATTGCTGCACACGCAAATGTATTTCCCCCTGTACTCAGCTTTTCACAAAACCTCTGATGTGAATTGGATGTAGCCACTTCCATCTTCTTTCTCCTACAGAACGGAATCATTCACATCACTATGCCTCTGCTCTTCTCTTATTAAAAACGGATTCCCATCCTTCAAGCCCAGATCAAGTCTCACCACCTCAAGGAAACCTTTAAGAACTCAAAACCATAATGTCTTTCCCTGTCCTACAATATTCCTTTATTATTTATTTATTTATTTATTTATTTTATTGATTTTTGACAGAGAGAAACACAGACAGAGAGAGACAGAGAGAAGGGGGAGGGCCCAGAGCAGTCTCCATAGTTGACATTAGTTTTCCATATAGTCTCTCCACAGGTGGGCACAGGGCTGCACAGGGCAGGAACTGGGCTGGGAGCCTCCCACGTAGGCCCCAGCAAGAACTGAACTGCCAGTTCAGCATATGGGTCCATATGGGCCCGGGCCGGGACTCAATCCTCGGTCCCCGGGGCTTCAAAGCGAGCGCTTAACCACAGAGCCATCCCAGCTTTCCCTATTCCTTTATTATAGTAGCACTCATTGATATACATCATCATTTCTTCTGTATAGATTTTATCTCCCAAATTTGATAATATCTGTGGGCCAGAAATGAATATTCTCCTAAGTATTCTTCTAGTCAATCACCAGGCCCCAGCATCCAGGTAGGCCTATAGTCAAGACTGAATAAATAGTCTAAGTGCACGTATGAATGACTCATATAGTTGGCCTGCATTTTATAGAGGTAACAGTGACTTAATTAAGGGCAGGGTAGGGAATTCTAATTACTGGTCATTCTAACTGCAAGTAATAGAGTCCCAAGCATTGCTTACAGGAATAACCTGCATTTTTTTAGAACAGTTTAAAGGTAAAGTTGTTCTAAAAAATGGTAAAATTGTTTTAAACATGTCAATAAAAGAGGTGAAAACATGCCAATAAAACGAAAGGTAAATAAATCAACTTCTATAAGCACATAGCTATTACATTACTGGCTATACTTCTTATGCTATATACTACATCCCTATGACTACTGTAACTATTTAAAAGAATTAATTCTGATGAGAACAGAAAGAAATGAAAAAAAGCAATTTTAAGTGAAAATTGTGTTCTATTTTTATAGCCCAAAAGCCATTAGTACACCTATTACAACACATAGTAAGTACTCAAATACTGGAATGAATGAAAGGCTATCCAAATAAGTGTGTTTAGTATTAAATATCAGCATACTAAAAGAATTCACAAAATGTTCTATAAGGATTCTTTAAATATGCCTTGAAGGTTTCTTTGTAGCTTCAAAAAAAAAGGTGTGTGGTAGGACAATTTCTTCTCCCTCTTTTGTTTCCTGATTTTAAAATAGCAAAAATACTTTGGGATTGGACATTTTCACATGATTTACAAGAGGTCACCTAGCAATGCCTGCAGTAGTACTGTTTAAAAAGAGCTACTTCTCCATGTTCACTGTAATTAATTCCCACACAATTTAGGTGCCAGTTTATAAGAATGTGAATGGGAACTAAGGGAACATCTACTCTAACCTTTTACAGATAAGAAAACTCAGTGGAGTTAAGTTTTTGCCAGTAGTCCTAAAACAAGGCAGCAATAGGGTCAAGACTAAAGCTCTTTTCATTGCTCTCTCAGTCCACTCATCTACCAGACTTCTCTCATAATTAGCATCTGTGACTAATTAAACTAACAATTTACAATATCTTATACATAAAAATGCTATCACCATGCAAACACTACTGGGAATCTATTTTGAGCTTGTTTTCGAGGAGAGTATTCCTTGAGAACAGTGGCAAAATGAATGGCTATGATTAAGAAAATACACTAGGAACCACGAACCAATCAAAATCCATACTGCTATCAAATCTTGCACAACTGTAATTCCTATATCTGGGAAACAATTTAGAAACCTGGGAAGATTAAATATCATGATTCAATAATGTTCCTCCACCCAGTTGGAAAAAAACTGCAGCCACTTTTAGTCATAAAATGCGAGAATAACATGCATAAATGTTTATGTCTGGCATATTCATCATCATAAAAACAACCCTGAAAAGATGCTATTGTTTTGCTTCTGTTCCTATTTATTATTTTTCATTGTTCCTTTTGTTGTCTTCTATGTATCAATAAACTTCTCGCCATTGTTTTTTTCTTTCCCCCACCCCACTCCCAAAAATATTACATTAATATTATTTCTCATCCCATATTTTGGCTTTCTTGTCCAGATTATTTTAAATACATATAACTTACAAATAAGATAGATGAGAGCAACTATAAAAGATCGTAATAGTGAGCCATTCAGGCTGCTATAACAAAATATCAGACTAGGTAACGTATAACAACAGAAATTTCTGTCTCACAGTTCTGGAGACCAGGGTGCCAACGCTGTCAACTGAAGGCCCTATTCCTTGTTGCAGACCTCTCCTGGTATCCTCCCCCGCAGGAAGGGGCTAGGGAGCTTTTCGGAGTCTCCTTTAGAAGGGCACTAACCCCAGCCCAGGGCTCCACCCGCATGACCTACTCACCTCCCAAAGGCCCCCATCTCCTAGTACCATCATCTTGGGCATGAGGTTTTCACCAAATGGCGAATGGGGGAACATAAACATTCTAACCAGTGTTATACAATGCACTTCTGGAACCGAGCATAAGCTTCCAGTCTATTCGTTTATTTTCATAAATAAGACAATAGCTTCTGCTCTAAAATTTTCTCAGTTGAGGAACAGGGGTGAGGCAAAAAACGAAGTCACTGTACTTGCTCTGGGAATTCACAAACTAGATGGAGAAAGGCATCTCTGAGCCACAGCTTTCATCTAAGGCACCGCACGGTTGTAGAACACTCACCACCTTCCTGCCATGGCCCTAGATTAACACAGAAGTCAAAGAAAGAGCTAAACAAGTTTTAACGACTACAGATTTCAGAATAATTGTTACAATGAAAACACTATGAAAAATCTGTACAGAAGACAGCAAATGTCCTAATGAACTCAATGTCCCCAAATGGTTTACTTTTAAACATTTGTTTTCAATTTCCTTGAAGAATCATATTTTGTGACACATGAAAATATATGAAATTCAAATTTCAGTGTCCACTAATAAAGCTTTACGGGAACACAGCCATGTGCATGTGTCTGTATACTTACTAGGGCTTGCTTCATACTACAAAAGAGGTGGAATCAAATGGCCTGTAAAACCTAAAATACTTACTACCTGGCCCTTTACTGAAAAGTTTGCTGATGATCCCTGAAATCAGTCACTAAACATTATTCAAAATGCCTTAATATGTTTCAAAAGAGGGAACTAGGAAAACCCCTTTGAAAATAATTTGGTTATGACAAAAATTATGTTTGTAAGCTGCCAGTAAACTTGATTTAAAATTTTTTAGTCTACAGAAGTGTAGAGGAATAATAATGATGTTCCAGTCTGGCCAGTATTTTCACTGCTTCCCTGAAGCCACACCTGTTTATTATCAATCCATTGCCAACCTGGGAGAATTTACCTCCCAAGGTTGAATCTGTCAAATTCAACCACTTCTCTAGACATCCCTCACCACTCTACTACTATAGCTACTATTTTTTTTTTTCTTGGACCTGTGGTAACCTCTGTACACATGGCTCTAGCCCTAGCCCTCTCCAAACTTTTTATCTTCAAAATACAAATCTGATCTTGTCACTCTTCTGCTTAATAAACATACATGCTCACACACACACTCTCCTCTTTTAATTCATTATACAAAGCCTTGCATTGTCTGCTCCCTATCACCTCCAGCTTCATTTCTCTTACAACCATTAATCGACATTTTAAAAAAATAAGATACACTACATGCTATGTATCTATAGTTTCCTGATCAGCACATTTAGTATTTAATTGAATCACTATAATGCAAAAATCAACCAAGAATTAGTGAGCACCTTTTGTACTGCATAATTACAAGCCATTTCAGAGTATGTTTAAGTTTTGCCTTCCCATCTACCCTGAAAGTTACCTACACTTTCACTTTTAACCAATAATGGCCAACCAACATAGTAGACACACTCAAAAATCCTCACTGCTTGATTCACTGTAAAACCTTGCCTGCGTTCTTCATTCCACTGGAAGTTTACTTAGACTGGGATGTGCTGATTCAGGGTACTGATCCCAGCGAACTCAACAGCAAGCCAGCGGCAGATGTGCACAGGTGTATGCTGAGATTTGCAGAGGGCTCCTTCAAAGAATAGCCTAAATAAAGTGTCTTTTAACTTTATACTCTAGTTACCACCTATGACATCATTATATGTGTTTTTATCAGAGAATAAATTTGAGTATTCAAAACATTTTTGTATCCCCAAATGGAAAGCCTACGTTAATCAATCATTTGAAGAAACCTAAAGGCCCTCAGTAATAAAGACATCATTATGTAAAAAATAAAATAAAACACATTTCAGGTGTTTTAAATATGTATTTAAATATGTATCATTTTATAAGACAGCTGGCTTAAAAGTATTTCAGGGAAAAGAGACAGATGAAACAAAATAAAATTAACTGGTAAGTGTGAGTGATGGGTATGTGAAGTTTATTAGTACAGTGTACTATTTTTCTCTACTTCTGAGCATGTTTGAACATTTTTCTAACAATATTTTTGAAAGGCTTCAGTATCTCTAAGAAGTCAATTTTCTCAGTAAAATCTGAAAACGCAAAATTCAACTGCTGTGAAAAGTGAACTCAGAAAATGATCATTCTAATTTAAAAAATACAGAAAATTCTGAACGGTACTAATTATTACAGGATGCTGAGCAACGAACTACCACCACCAGCCTAAGTAAAGGCTGATCCAACCGCATTTGAAAAGTGCTTGAAGAAAGCTGAAGGCTTGTATAACCTAGGATTCAGCAATTCCACTTCAAGGTACATGAGGGCTGTCCAGCAAGTGTCCAGCTATGTGACTGTTCTCATGTGGGCAGTAATCCCCACATTTAGTGGGCCTACGAGTTATCTGGAGAGCTCGTTTCATTTCCATGGGCCTGAGGTTCTGTTGAGTAGGTGAGCGTGTGGTGCACGATTCTGCATTTCTAACAAGCTCAAGGACACCACCAGGTGAGAGGACCACACTCTGAGTTAATATTGTCCTAAAGAAACCTGTGCATGTGTACACCAGGAATACACGTTAAAATATTCACACCAGCAGTGTTCTTAATACTGAAATGGAAACAAATATCCAACAATGGAATGGTTAAATAGATTGTGGTGTATTCGTAGAACAGAATGGTGAAAATTAAACACAGATACAGAAGGGTAGCACAATATGATGCCCCAAGATGTGCCACTTTGGTGCATTAATTATTTTGAGCTGTAATGTACTTGAAAAACAGCAAATGCTCACAAAGGCTTTCTCTGAACTCCCCTTAGCTGCCTCAAGACAGATCCTCCAAAAGGAGCTCAGCTGTCACAAATCTCCTCTCTTGGAGTTTCATCAACTAGGAAAGGACTCTTATCACAGGAGAAGAAACTAGAACTTGACACTGTATCTAGACAAAACTTGGTCAATCTATCATACCTCCCATCTGTTCTTCAAATGGCCCTAAAAATCTTTCCTAAAAATCAGGGGAGAGGCCTAAATCCCTTCTCGCCTTTCCCTATTAAGACGGTATTTGAGCCTGAATTCTAAGCCATCTTGGAAATATTGGTATTCATTCTGTAAAGCTGAATTCTGTTTTATGCATAACAAAAAAATTAAGATACTTTATTTGATAATAAAATCTTATGAAAACAACTTCCCAAAGTTTACTAATTGAATCTTAGTGCTTTATATCTAGCCTTATTCTTTTAATCAATGAAATTGTATTTCATAATCTAAGTTCAAAGAATTAAATATTAGGCTTGGTGGTACCGTAAATGCAAATTGAATTAAATGAAAGTACAAAGTTTTGAGGCAACAGCATGACAAATACACAATGATATGATAAATCCTAAAAACCTATTTCTACCTTTTAAAAATGTTTAGAAGGCTCAAATATCTTGAGATTTGAAACAAAAAATAAGGTAACAGAATCTGATAGAAAATTTAGCAGTTAACAGTCAATGGATGAAAACAGAATTGTTTAAAGGACTTGGACTCTGCCAAAAGACAGTAGTAATTATTATGC
Organism: Craseonycteris thonglongyai; assembly: GCA_004027555.1. NCBI lineage: Eukaryota > Metazoa > Chordata > Mammalia > Chiroptera > Craseonycteridae > Craseonycteris > Craseonycteris thonglongyai. The sequence goes on along the minus strand of PVKE010010416.1, from coordinate 3,919 downwards.
TTTTAATGTATGGAGAACCAACATCTTACAGCTAGCTAACCAGAAAAATTTGTAAAGATTCCAAATGCTGCAGGAAAAATAAAAGTGCAGTTGTGAGAAAGATTTTTCTTCTTCCCACCCTAATGACATCCCCCCACACACTCCCCCCACGCCCCCCCCCCAAAAAAAAGAACAGCAGAACAAAGGGAGAAGGAAGAGAGCAAGCTGGAAGAAAAACATCACGATGAAACACACAAACGCGGGATGCCATTTGACACAGCATGCAGGGGCAGGAGTACCTCAAACTAAAGTTTTGTCAGTCTACACACACACAAGGCAACAATGAAAACCTGGGAAACCACAGAGATTGGCTGGAGTCTACAAAGTTTTCACCAATATAGGTGAGGGTAAAAAATTCCTCACTAGGTCAAAAACTTTGTAAATTTTATTTAAATACTTACCATTAAACTACTGGTTCCAGAAGGAATAGAGGTAGCAGAGTAGAAAAAAGAGGGAAAACCCAATCAATACTAAGAATAAAAAGTGGCAACACAGTATCAACTCTAGGCACAAAGAATAAAATAGCAAACACAAAATATGAGGTTAGGCAGCCAATTTTTTGTAGTATTGAGACATGGATTAGCAATACCTCCTCCTGCCTCTTATTCCTGTTTTGATTATTATTTGGACCTAAAGCTTCTTAACAGCTATTCCAAAAGGCAGACTTCGGAAAGCAAACAAGGCAAAGTCTGTTATTTTCATTATGGACAACAAGTTAGTATGCACCTTATATTGCTAAGGAAACCAAGAATCCTTTTCTTACTTAAATTCTGTTCTATAGCAATTAGATTATCATCTTAGAAAAATCACCTATTTTTATCCAAAATATGTCTATACAACTAAAGTAGCCATTAAGCATTTCAGGGAATAAAATAGATGGTTTTATTATGTGCCAATATGACTGATATCTAATCATCATCCTATACAAATGAAAGGTATCAACACTTAATCACCTTACTCATATGCATCTAATATGCCATAAAAGATTGACTTTTACTCTTCATGATTTTGTTTTAATAGCTTTCACTATTTTCAGTTCATGGAATCTTCTACTTACTACAAGCTTTCATACTGACCATTTAAGGTAACCTGTAGATGATATAATTTATTGTTTTGATAACAGGATGTTAGCTCACATTTGCAGAGCACTTTACTATGAGCCAAGCAATTTGCTACATGCTACATTACACCTCAGCTAATCGCCAAAACCACTACATGAGGTCGGTATTACTATCACCACCACTTTAATAATGAGGAAAGGAAGGCTTAGAGAGTTTAAGTGACTTGGCCGAAATCACAAAGGCCCAACTACAGATGAAAAATTTAAGCCATTATACTACACAGATTGTAACAAATTAGTATTTTCACAATGTTTCAATCATTTTCGTATTCCTTAAAGTGCTGAAAACAACATGAACCACAGGTCTTATGGAAAATTTCCTAATTCACTGATTTTCTAAGAACATAAAGACTCCTAATATACAAGTGGCAAATAAAACACTTTAATCTTACAAAAAATCAAATCCTATTTCTAAGTAAAAATACCAGAGAAGCAATGTTTCTGTGTTATCTGTCAACCTCATCTATAGCACTGCTGTAAGAATTAAACCTCTCACATGCATGTCCCATTTATAAAAAGTGCATAATCCTCGCTACAAGGGACTCAATGAAACCAGTGGCTTGCGAGAAAGATCCATTCTGGGTGGCTATTTGTTATAAAGAAAGACTTTTCAAAGAGAACAAATTTGCAAAAATGCAGTCTACACAGAAGTAAAGCTAAATAAGACATATATACTCCTTTAAGCCTAAGTTATTTTTTAAAAACATTTGAGTAGAACTAGCATTTCCCCATTTCCCATTTGAGTGGGCGAGCAAACTCCCCACTTCCCTAAGAACCAGTAAAGCTTTATGCCTGAGCTCACAGGCCTAAAACTTCATAAAATCAGCCGTTTACAGAGAGGAGAGGCAACTGGTCTGTCAAACAGTAAAATGTTACACTCAGTGGTGTCCTGGCAAATGTTTAACAACTACTTGCCAGAAGGGGAAAAAAATCCTGATTTTTTAAGTATTTGCTGATTTCCATGATGCGAACTATCTATGTCCTACTTCAAGCTACCCTTAAAGTGTCATCACTGAACAGAATTGGAAAGAGTTGAGCAGTAGCGTATCATAATACAGCATTTCCACCACATAGATACAATAGATGTTAATAACCTCAAGAACACATAAGTAAAATGTAGTAACTAGGAAGTGATGAGTTTTGAGTCTATTACCTTTTAGTTATATTATTTAATTGTAAATTTATGTAATTTAATGTTAATGGCTGTCAATACACTGAATTTAACAGTCAACCCTAAGAAGGGCTGGTTCCAGCACCCCACACGCATAACGGTTCCCTTTTTATTTCACCCCAGTCCTATACTTCCCTAATTTTCTTATTCCACTTTTGGTGGGTTAGCTAGGTTGAAAGCTGTGATATTTTAATCAATCAGCTCTCTCAATTATTTTTTCTAAGCCTGTGTCACTGTCCCCTAAATCCACCTATTCTTGCTCTTCAGTTAAGCCCCCAAACATAAGAGACTGGTAACATTCATTCTTATGTCCTCACCACAGAGAAAAGAAAGCTACGGCCAGTTGCATTTGCTGCAAACATACTTCCCCTAACCTATTCCTTTGACATGACAGCTTCTGCCTGACAGAAGATGTTTTTAAGTTTCCTAAAAGACTGTAACAATTTGCATTTACACCAGTATCACTTACAACCCCAGATCACCTGCAATGGTATGTTATTACTTTACTTTCTGCCAATCTGACACGTGTAAAGTGTTATCACATTGCTACTTCAGTTTCATTTCCCTAGACAGCAATCCGGCAAAATCTACTGAATTCAATAATAGAGAATGTGGTTTATGGAGTATAGTGGAATAGGTACTTATACCTCCTAATAAAAACAACTCAAAATCCACAATTAAAAAATAACAAACAACCTAACAAAAAAAAAAGAGCTGGCAAGAAAGCTACAAATTCTTAGACCAGAAAATGAGGGAAGGCTGTAAACCAAAGCAGTAAAGAGCAGTAGCAGCAGGCTTTTGCCTTGAGCTAGGATGCCCTCAAAGGGCTGGAATTTCACTATTAGGGTAAATGAGAAGTAATCTACCTCTCCTTACCACCACCTCCCAGGCAACTTCAAGAACCATCCACTGAGCCTTGAAACTGGGTGGGGAGAATATATAACCACAAACAGAGAGCTCTTGCTGCTTCTGCCTTCCGAATTCATCATTCCGAGGTGATTTAAAAACCCGAAGCTGAAATCCTCACCCTTGAGCATGCATTAACATCATCTGCAGGGACTGCTGAAACAGACTGCTTCTGCCCCCACCTGTTCCAAGTGTTCAGCAGGCCTGTGGTGGGCCCAGGAATCTGTATCACCAGTTCCCGGGAGATGCTGATACTGCTGGCCCAGGTCACTTTGCTAGAACCACGGATGCAGGGTGCCCTTGGCTCCTGGAGAAGCAAACACTGTATCAGGGTGACAGTGCTGATCGGAGGAACCCTCACAGAGCTGGGACAAGAGTATATTCACATGAGTACCCCCAAATTGGACCATTCTCTTATATCATATACAGAAATCAATTTCTGGAGGATTAAAGTCTTAATGTAAAAGGCAAAACTATAATACTTTTAAAGCCTGGGAGAAGGAAAGAGTTTAAAAAATAGAAAAAGACTGATAAGTCTGACATTAAATGAACAACTTCTGTGTATCAAAAGTCTCCATTAGAAATGACATGTCTGTACATATGGTCAACAGATATATGAAAAAATGCTCCACATCACTAGCAATTAGGGAGATGCAAATAAAAACCACAATGAGATACCACCT